>JAUMJM010000169.1:0-82500 GCA_033558235.1 Neomorphus geoffroyi
TGATAAAGTTATTTGATTGGTGTCTCATTTACATTATATGTAAGTTATGTCATTTTATGTACCTAGGGAAAGAAAGGAGAGAGGGTTTTGTTGGCAAGATAGTTGCTGTAGAAGCTAGTAAGCTGTTTGTCATGTGTTTTTATTGTATTCATTGCAAAACAAAACTCTAGATTCTTGACTTAATAAACTTGATAACATGCTTTAAAGAGAAGAGCAGTAAATGCATGTGTACTGTGCAGGCATGTCTAAAGCAAGGGTTGTGTGGTGCAGAACATAAAGAAAACCATGAAAATACCTGGAGTAAGAACTTTGCAAGTTTGTATTGTCAAATTTGCATCCTTTTACTGCATGACAATTAATAGAATTGTTTGTGGAAGTCACAAGAGATGACATTTCTTACAACACAGCAAATGCTCTACAAAACCAGCTTCTGTGTTAATGTAGGTAGGAATATAAAGGTTTCAGGTATTCCTTGAATACATGTATTTTACATGTATAAAATGTGGTTAGACACATTTTCCATAACACTGCTGAGAGTGAAGCTCATGTGTGGGAGGAGGAGGCGTTCCTTCATGAACTCAGTATTACTGTAGTATTTGGTTAAAGAAGCATAATATTTAATCTGTGATTAATTAATTTAAGCAGGTTTGCAAGGTGCCTCCAGAGGTCACAGTGCAAACCTCTCTTCCAAATGCAAATACAGTTTCACTGTAGAAGCCTGGTTTGCCTGTAAGTCAAAACATCTGTCTTCCCCCCCCCCCCCCCCCCCCCCCAGAGCACAAGGTCTTTATTCAGAGGCATTTACTAAGGTTTTTAAATGTCTTGACACAAAGGAAGATAAGGCAGTGTGCTTCTACCTTGACAACTAGGTACATAATTGTTGTTGTATTCAGGTGGACTCAAATTGGCCTTGGTAAACTTTGTGTAGATAGTTTGGTGAGACTAGTAATGTTGAGTCAAGCATTAGTAGCTCAGCTGTGTGATCTTTGAAAGAGGCTTTTAAGCAAGAGAACATCTGAACTGTGCTCCAAGCCTTTCTCATTTCTCCATGTGTCAAGGACAGAACATACTTCAGTTTTGCAGGAAAGCAATGCACTTGGCTTTCCTGTTCAAATCGTATTTTGAACTCTGCTTGTGAAGATTGATAACTTGCATGCTTATATATTTTAAATCTCTTTGGTTCCTAAATTTGTTTGCTCTCTAACTTCTACTGAAAACAACAGTAGCAAGTTTTGTAATATAAGTTAATTACTACTGTTTGGTTTGATAGGTAGAATGCTCTTCCTTTTTTTCAGACAAAGTTATTTTCTGCTTAACCATAGTTTAGCCATGCCCAGAAAAAACTTTTTTAACTTTCCATTGTCTCCCATTAAGTCAAAAACCATAAAATAAATCCATACAATATGCCAATATAAACTTTGACAGCAGGAGCAAAGCAGACTGCTATACTGGCTTAAAACTTAGTTCTTGGTGATTCAGAAGACCAGGGAAGAGAGCAGATATGATGTACTTACTCTTAAAAGAGTCATCATGGAATTATTGGGAAGGCATAGGAGCCTGTTCTAGTGCAGTTGGTACATAAACCTTCAGTTCTGTGTGGACATGTGCAGGAAGCATCCTTGCTTTGGGCAGTTTGAGCAAGTGGGCCAGATTGGGAATCTTATGCTTTTGCCAGTTCTGCTGCAGAAATGAGAACGGTTTTCCTGAGAGGTGACAGATAATTTAAGACATGGCCGTTCACAGCTGATAGGGCAAGGCTTTTCTGTTTCAGTTTTTAATTTGCAAAGAATTACCAGGAAGCTGAAAATTTTGTTGATTTGTTTTTGGTTTTTTTTCTTTTAACCTTAGTCTTGCGTTTGTGCCTTACAGTCTAATAACCTACATATGTTCTTAGCCTTTGCTTAAAAACATCCACGAACTGTATGATAATGTATAATCCTTGCATATTTATTATTTAGTTTTTAGATAAATGTATTTTATGAAGGAACCATAGCCCTTAAAAATACTGGTTCAGACATACTATATGAAAGGTAGAGTTTAACTCATTTTACTTCCAGTTTAGGTGGTGTTGATGCCAGGTGCTTTTGTCATGGTTATATTTTTCATCTAGAAGGAGTACTAGTCTTGTAAATTTTTTATATTTTAAAAATTATTGTATATTTTTATTATATATTTTAATTTATTATATAAATATATTTTTAATTATATATTTAATCCAGATTTGAATTAATAAATTATGCTTGTTCAATGAGATGCTGCAGTGTTTTGGTAAATGTTATTAATATATTTAAACAGGTGAATATGATCAAAGATGATGGAACAGTTATTCACTTCAACAACCCCAAGGTTCAAGCTTCCCTCTCTGCTAACACTTTTGCAATCACTGGTCATGCAGAAGCTAAACCAATCACAGAAATGCTTCCAGGCATCTTAAGCCAGCTTGGTGCTGACAGTTTAACAAGTCTCAGGAAGTTAGCTGAACAGTTTCCAAGACAAGGTAGGTATATTTGGAATCTTTCATTGCTGATTTATAGAACACATGAAGTACTAAAAGTTTTAACGCAAATTTAATAGCAGCATGTGTGCTTTTATGTATTTGCCACTGTTGTGGAAATGGAGGGTGTGACTTTTTTTTTTCTTGTATAGTCAAGATTCCATACATGCAGGCTCTGATTTAAAAAAAGTAAATTAATCTGGTAAGTCAGGCATGCTGTGTTGTACTGTTGCGTATGACAAAATACTTAGGAATGCAAGTTTTTTGTTTTACTTGAAAAAACTCAACAGGTTCTTTTTGTCGGGGAATCAATTCTCTTTCCTTTGTTCACAGAAAACATATTTCTGTTATGGATCTAGAGGAAGAAACTTATTCCTGATCTTCTACTTTATAATTAATTTTATTATTAAACCAAGACTTTTAAAAATTCAAAATCAGATTTTATTCAAAATTTTTAAAATCGAATTTTAATTTGATTCTTTTTCTACTCACTTTAAAACCATTGTAGTGTGGTGTGTGTATATATGTGCGGTATAAACATTACTGTAATTTTACAGTTAAGAAATAGAGTCTGGGGACAAGTAGCTGTATCATAGTTCATGTTTCATATTGCCAAAAACGGTGAAATCGGATGATATTTAAATTTGGGTTTTGTATTTAGACTGTTTAGACTGTTATAGCTGTTAAAGACTTATTGGACATGTTGCAGTTGTCATATTTGGAACTGGAAAATGTTACTACTGTGATGTCTTCAACAAATAATTATTCCTTTTAAATCAGTAATTTTAGTTTCTTCCATATTTTACCTTCAGGGTTTAATTCAAAGTAAAGGGTTTATTTTTGCTTTTATAGTAATAAGGAAAACGCCTTTCAAAATTTTGAGAAGTGGATCATCATAAGATACTGTGCTTTCTTTAGATAGTACAGCAAGTCAGACCAATGAGATGAAATGCTTTTCTCTATTTTTAAAGTTTTTTCATTTTTCTAGATTACTTGTCGCGTGTTCCAAATACTATGACATACAGAAGACTAGGTTTGATGCGGGACCCTTGATATGGAAATAATTTTTCCTACAGTTGTGGCTGCTTGGTAATCGAATCACGTGATATGTTGGTCCCAGATTGGTACCATGTTGTTGCATTTGAAGCACATGACTTGGATTAGGAGATTTTTCATGCAGGTTTTTTTCTGTCATTTGATCTGTTGCTAGCTCTGTTTTAATTCCCCTGAGTGCTGGAAATGGATGTGCTACAGATTTCGTGTAAGAATATTCACAAGTAGGCCTTTTGGTCATGCTGATTACTATTGATACCCAGTCAGTTGTGTGTTTGGGGGTTGGGGAAATGCTTGCTTTTTTTCATCTGTAAGTTATAGCGTTTATTTTGTCATATGGTTGTCCCTAACTCTGCAAAATGAGAACTCGGCACCAAATTTCTTTTTATAGTGTTGGATAGTAAAGCACCAAAATCTGAAGATATTGATGAAGATGATGATGTCCCAGGTAGGCACATATACACTTATGTGTCCATTTGATGTGTAAATATTTCAATTCATGCATTTAAATATTTAGCTCTTGATTTGATAATACTTCTCACTTGCTAAGGGAAGCTTCATACATGAGGCAGCATTAAAAGAAATTGACTTTGGATTCCAGCTTTTGGAAAAAAGTTTTACTTTGTGCAAATTGCTTAATTTTTAAGTGAAAATAGGTTAAAATACTTTCAGGGAGGTTGAGCAGGTGATCTAAATGTCCAAATAAGGTTTTAGGGCTGCAAAGTTACAAGATTGACATAGTCATCAAGTTGTCTTTAAGTCAGTCTGGGGTGGGGATTTTTATTTCTGTAGCAGAAGCAGCAAAGCTTATATCAGTGCCTGAAAGTTTCTCAGTAAATAATTATTGGAAGTTCTTAATTTGTCAATAACTTTGTCAATCACCATATTCTTCTGTATCCATCAATGTGGTGTATTAGCTAAAACAACAGACTGGGGCCCAGTTCAATTTCTTGTCCTGTGGTGCTGGTTTGTTTCTTTGACCTCACATAGAAGTTCAGTTCTTCATAAAACTTTGTTTCCTGGAGTACAACACTTAATGGCTGCCTAACTTCGGGCATTCTTTAAAGAATGTTGGTGGCTGAAGACCCAACTGCAGCTAGTAGAGCACCTCTGAAAATCACTACTTACTTCATGTTAGAACTTCGACTCTCCTGAGTGCTCCTGCATTTCTACTTCTTTGTGTATGTTAAACTTTGTCTTCAAAAGCCCTTTAAAATCTGTCCATAATAAATGGTGTCCATGAGTCCAGTTAAGATCTACTTAACCTTTCCTATACTGTATCCATTGTCATTAAACTTACGAAGGTAATGTTACTATGTGGGTGTTACTGTATTAAATATCTTCATCTTTTTCAGATCTCGTAGAAAACTTTGATGAAGCATCAAAGAATGAAGCTAACTAAATCATTAATAGTTCTGGAAGCTGACATGGACCTAGATTTAAGAAATCAGCTATGTGGTTCCAAAGTTTTAAAGAAAGAGAACATCATCTGTTAATAGTTCAGTAATATAAATATTTTGTATTTTTATGATGCTGTTTGTTCAGCATTTTCTGTCAGTTGATTTTGCATTTTGCACTTACTCCCAGGATCTACTCTTTTGGTCAAAAAGAAATGTCAGTGCAGTTTGAGGAGTGCGTGTGTGTATGTGTGTGGGTGTACATATAGTAGAGAACAAATTGGAGAACACTTATTTAACCTTTTCCCCTTTCCTTTGGAAGTAGAAATAAAATGAGTCTTTAGCATTGTTTCTTTTGGTTATCATGAAATAGTGCACTGAAAGTAGTTCTTAAAATTTTGTCCACATCTTGTGACCTGGAGGCATTACACCATTAAAACTTGGGTTTAATTTGCTGTTAACTATTGTACTTGCAGATGTTTCTCATCCCTTTTGAAATGTACACACGATGTTATCAACGTTGTTGATCCCAGATTATGCTGAAGATGAGCTATTTTACCAGCTTGTTTGGCACAATAACTTTTTTTAAAAAAGAAAACTTTGGTCTCAGAAGTGTGCTGGTTTTCAACTTTTCTCTACTTTCTCTTTTTTTCTTGTCTCTAACTTTTTGAGACAAGCTGATATTTGACTCCTTCCAAGTAGGCCTAGCAGTACATTCTCCTGTTGATTACACAGAGTATTTCCCTTGTCAAAAGGAAAACAAACACCTTTGTTCTCTACCATCAGGTCACTTCCTGATATTGGAGGTCTCATTGGTAACAGTTCAGTGCACCAGTTTTGCACAGTAACAGATTTCTGCTTGAATAACTTCAAGCTGTTCTCTTGGCATGACTGCATTTATTAGCAGCTGATGATCCACTGTCATTCTTATGGCACCGAATTAAATGCACCATGTGAGCAATGTTAAGGTGGGAGAAAAGAGTTGTTGACATTTTGCCTTGCCTTCTGCTGGGCAGTTTGTGCAATGGCACTGGCTCTAAAGGGATATTTTATTATTGCCTGTAACTTACCTTTGCCTATAACCTACCTCTAGGTTTGGTGTCATCTGCATAGTAGCTTCTTAAAAACCATAAATGCTCCTCAGGCATAAGGAGGACATTGGGAGGTACTATTGGTACAGTGCAGTATTTATGACCTTTCTTTAAAATGCTTAATGTGAACCTGTTTTCTCAGAGGCTCTTTCAAGGTTCTTGATGTAATGTGCATTATGGTATCATTGTAACCAGTGTCAAGGGCAGCTGTGGCTTAAAGCCTTTTTCTCTACATCTGTCACTTAACTATGGCTTAATTGGAACATATCAGCTTTTTATGTAGGTTCATACACTAGAGAACTGTAAAAGTACAAGGTAGACAGTACATGAGTTCTGTGACATCATAAAAACCACAAAAGCAGAGATGTAGTGGTTTGTCATCTGAACTCCTGTTTATTTTACAGGTTTTCTTCAGTTTTACCTGTTATTTTATATACTACGTGGATCTTCATGCAAAATAAAGTAACAGTACAAAAGAAGAAATGCTCCCTCTTGTGTGTTGTCTCCTCCTCCCACCAGCAGCAGCTGAGGCATGACAGGCAGATGCATCCATGCTGACAGTGATGAGGAAAATGCATGCAGGACTAGGGAGGGTCCTGTTAGAGCTTTAGGATTTCACACTTCCATTACAGCCACTGTTCCCTTTTCCTTGCAGTGTTGAACAAAACTTTGGTTTGTTTGTTGTATGCCTAAAGTTAAATCAGCTGCAGATGTATTTGTTTATAAGGAAGAAATGTTGTTACTAATGTGTGCACAGGCATGCTGGATTGCCTTTTACTGCCTCTGAGAGCTCAAAGAACAAACGAAGGATGCTAGGAAACAGGTATTTGCAGCGTTCTTCCATTTGCTTAAGGGACATGAGTGAAGAATGTTTCAAAGTAGTAAATGTGCTGAGTTTATGTATGGGACATCCCCTCCCCATAAATACTAATGGGATACTGAAGACTCTTGGCCATTAGTTCCTGATGTAGGAAGCACGTCAAAAGTAACTGCGGGATTAATGAATAAACATTGGAAACAATACCATAAGTTTATAAGGTTGAACTTTGATTCCTACAAAATACTCATTTAATTTTGTTCTTGGTCATGACAATTCACATGTTAAACCCTCACTTTTTCCTATGTTTGATAACCAGTAAACTAAATATGCTAGCTTATGTAGTTATATTATCTTCATTTTTTTTCACTGTATCTGAAAACATTCAACCACTTGTGATTTGCTGCTGGAAATACTAGAGCTTATCTATCATTAAACTGCTTTTAATTAAAAATAACCCATCAAGGCTGTTGTGGGAAAAGCTATTTTTCTTCATATTTATTCATGGTATAATTCAGTGTTTGTATGTGCTGATGGAAATGCAAAGTTAAGAGTACTTTGGGAGAGTGTTGCTACAATAAAAACTCACCATGAACAGGTGAACGTTAAAATATTCTTTGCTTGGCTTGAAGCATGATAACCAATGGTACTTCTGAAGGCTTTGAGCTTACTTGTTCGCTACTCAAAAACTGTTGACATAGTAAAGATATTGACTTATTAAGGATCTTAGTAGTGATTTGAAAATAGGGAGGTAGAGCAGCACATATACAACCCAAAGGTGTTTTGATCTGCCACATCAGTGAAGACTGAAATAATCAAAAACTTGGCAAATGTGTGAGACTGCAAATGAGAGTCATCCTGCTGTGACCAATTGTAGATCTGTGCAGTTCCCTGATTTGTGGATGAGACACTTGGGACTGGCTGGCTTCTCTCAGGTAGGAGAACCAAGTCTATAAAAACCTGCAGGGGTGGTGCATTTGGTCTATGAAGAAAGAATGCTCATGTATGATGGCTGGCAGAGAGTGCAGCAAAGTCAGTGATGCTGGTGACATGGTACTGAGCGCTGGTAAGGGATTTCTGCTGCAGCACTTGGTAACAAAGCATGCAGCTAAGAGTGGTGGTAGGGTGGAAGGATTTGATAAAGAACATTTAACGTGCAATACAGGCCTTGAAAAAATAGGATTTGGGTGAATTTTTTTTCTGACTTGTGTAGTATTTGAAGAATGCACCAGAATGATAAGGGTTAATTTAGAGCTGCTGTAGAAATTGCACTGAAATATGTTGATAACTCACTAGTATTTGTAAGCTTTCCGTTGCTGTGACCTCCCTTCTGCCAGGATTTTAACAAACAATGTTTGGTGTGTATAAAATGAACACTGGATGTCTTGCAGATGATTTAATTACTGATCAGTGTATTGCTGTTAACAGGAAGGCACTGAGCAGGTTATAACAGCACAGTAAATCTGTGCTTGATTAATTCACACCTCTACTGAGGAATGTGCCAGGAAGGATTTTCCTAGGTTTCCATGGAATTGGACTGCTGCTCCAGACAGGGATGTAGAGAGGGGCTGGTCCCCTTTTATTATTTTAAGACAATACTGCTTTGTTCAAAGTGATTAGACAGATTGTTATCACACTAGTTAAATGATCCATGTGTTCTACTTGAGTAACTGACATGATGCAGAACAGAAGCACATCACAGTGCTAGCCATAGTGACTTCATGGAAGTGACAGCAGAAGTACTTGGAATGGTTGTTTGCATTCAACTGTTTGCTTTCCCATCAAGTAATTTTTTTTATTTTTTTTTATCTTCCCTCCCTCTTCAAAGACCAGTTTGCAGACACTGAAGAACTTCATGGATTTATTGAGACATGGGGGCCGCAGTGTCAATCAAGGATTCAGGTAGCCAAGTAGAGCAAGTGAAGAGACCAATGCTAAAATCAGTCTTGCTGGTATGTTTGGGTGCAAGCTTGGGATGATGCCTAAAGCTGGGTCATTGGGAGCTGGGCTTTTATTTCGGAGTCTGGCACTGTGTATTTGGCAAAAAACCCTAAACTTGTGCATCTTCCCATGCCTTGGTTTTGCTTTTATTTCATGAGTACCACTCTATCTCCTCTAAGTGTGTGGTGTGTAAATCAATGACCGCGAAACCTGGCTGCTGCTTGAGAGAAAAGAGCTTCTACATCTGTGCATAGGGTATAAAAAGCTACTTTGTTTCCACACAATAAACACATACTATTTGGTGGGCTGTCAGTACATTAAATGCCCTCACACTAAACAGACCCGCAGCTTGCTCACACAATTCGTTTTCTTGGCAACCTGGTATCTGTCAGTTTCTCAAACATTAGGCAGTGTTTCGTTGAAGTCTGCATTGCAGATGGATTTTGTAACTGCTAAATTTGTTGCCTCCTTGGAGTAGGAGGAGATTATCTGCTCATTAGAGTTCTTGAAGTTTTTGGTATTATTGATAAAGCATCAATGCTAAGGCAAACACTGAAACACAAAATTATATTCCAAGGCCTTTTGACCTTTCAGTGCACCTATCCCAACTGAATAAGAGGGTTATGAAAGCTCTTGCCCTTTCTTGCAACATCCTTGCAGCAGCTATAGTAACTGCTTCTGGCAAAAAGTAATATTAGGAAGTATTTAATATATTTTTAGATTCTGTCTTATGAAACTTAGCTGGCAAAGAAGAGCCAGTGCCGTGTGACCAGCTTTCTTCAAACATTGGGAAATGTGGCACAAACTACATTTTGAGGACATCAGATCTGATTTTGAGGCCATGTGTGAAGCTGGAAATTTCCAAGCGATGCAGATTGGTGCCAGACATGGGTAAGTGAAGACTTAAAATCTCAACAGATTGTCAGCAGGCTACCAGACCCTCACGCACCAAGAGTGAAGTTCCCTGAAAGGCCTTCATCAGTCTTGGGCTTCCCTACAGCCAAGGGAGAGTCCTGCCCTTCCTTTGCTTTCCCAGCACTAGAAGTAGTAGTGGATGTCTGAGGTCAGCTGGATCAGCTTGCTCAGCTGGTTGCAGATGATTTTTTTTGAGGTTAGTTTTCAGATGTTTTTCAGCTCACCTTGCTGTGAAGGCTGACCATATAGTGGTGCTTAGCAGGACCAGCATATGCCGAAAGCCTGACCATTCCTGACAGCTTGCTCTGGCTGGCTCAACCCGCTTGTGAAACTGCACTCTGAGCTCTGGAGACAGTGTTTGACAGCGTCCCACAATTCTTTCTGCATGAGCAGGTGTCTTCAGAGGAAGCTGCAGCTTTGGAGCCTGTGTCCATTATCTTTGCCTCACCACTTGCTAGATTTACATTTCTGTGAGATAAAGGGTAGCCTCCCTTCTAAAGAAAAGTGTTTGCACGCAGTATTTTTGGGCAGGCATGGTAGAGGTGACCATCATGCAAACCAGCCTTGCAGACTGAACTAGCCTGTTAATCCTGCTGCTGCTTGCTCTGCTTCTGAGGCTTGTCTTGGCAAGATAGCATAGGGGCGACTTGCTGTGCTGCTGCTGGGGTCATACTGAGTTTGAGAAGGGAAGGATTTGCCATATTGATTACTTAGGTGATCGATCCAGTTAGATACTATAACTTGCAGATTGTTTCTAAACTTTTAGTTGTGAAACAGGGATTGAGCACAGTTCACTGTGCCTTGTGAGGCACAGGCATTGCCTGCACTGTGGGCTGATAAAAATGTCAGTTTTCTGAAAAACAGGGAATGTGTTACATTTTCTAGTTTTTTCTACACCGCCTTTCTCTCAGCTCTCTGATCTCTTGTGTAGTTGTAAATTTTTAACTTTTGAACACAAAGATATTATTGCCTCTATCTCTTCTCCTGCCCTTTGAGTTGCAAGAGATGCTTTCATTGGCTGTTCACTGAGAAACTATGTTGGCCCCTTCCAGCCCTGAAATTGTAATAGTTTATCCCATTACACGGTGATTTGTTCAGCTCAGTTCTGAAAGCCTTGAAATGGGTTTTCCATACAAATATTCCATCCACTCTTTTTCTTGTAAAGGCTGTAGTCAAATTTGAAGGGATAATCTAGTTATTGTTTCTAGTGTGATGTGAGTTCTAGCCTGATGATTTTGTTAAATTAGAGAGGATTTTTTATAGTGCAGGCTGGGTCACTGAGAACTTGGTGACTTCTTTGAACAAGATTGCTTGTTCTTTGGGAACAAGCAGACATACATCATTAGCATCTTAACTGATGGAAACTTCTCTGTGAAAAATGCATACACTTATGGTTTTAATCTGCAAGAGCACTCAGTGAGTTTGCAGTAAGCGGTAATAAAAGGTTTAAATGTCTTATACCCACTTTCCTCAGTGTCTCACAGTATCATCATCAGGAATGCATGCCAAGTGCATTTTCTTTTGTGACTGCTAGTTTTGTCATCTTCCTTTCTCTATAGCTGTTGTGAGCATTGTCTGAGAAACAACGTTGTTGAATTTAGGCTGCCTGACATTGCAGTATGCTGATACTTTCAAACTGCTTGGGCCCTCAGGTTCGTTATGGTTCAGGATAGCCAGTATTTGTCAGGAAAGAACAGATGAACTAGTAGCTATTCAGAACAAGGCTTCACTTGCATTGAATAAACATAGTGAGAAATTATTTTTATTAGTTTCTCAGCTGACATATTAATCCATGTAAATGAGATGTGCCTTGGTTCAATTTTTCCCCTCGATGTTAACACTTAAATACGCTTGTAAGCAGTCCCATGAAAAATTGCTGCGGGAGGTATTATATGCATTGTCTGCTTGTACAATAAAAACAAGCTTTTTGACAGTTGTTCCTACCATAGTTAAGTAACCCTGTTAAAGCAAAAATATTTGCAAGTTTTATACTCAGAAAGTATCTCTGGTTTGGTAAAAGCAAGATAAAGGACAGATGTTAAAGATGCCAAAGAGCTTTTGTCTTTCTTTTTTTCTTCCCCTCCTTCCTGCTGTATGTACTTTTGTTTACTGTGCTCTAGTCTATTGGCTAACATTGTGCTTAATCCCATATTGCGGTCAAAATTGTTTTGCAAAGGTTCTGGCAGTTTGAAATGGCACACCAACCATTTTTAGCAAACAAAACATTCAGCTTACTGATGTCCAAGTTACAAACCTGAACAATTTATAGGTATCTGTCACTGAGATGCTGAGGAAATAGCTGGTCAGGGCTTCCCAAACACTCTGACTCACACCACAAAATCTCAATCATGTGACTAGCAAGGCATAAATAAGCCTGGGGGTTTTTGTAGGCTTGATTACATCTAGTGAAGCAATGCCCTTCTTCAGCAGGGAGTTGCCACACTGCTGTGAAGTCAAATCACTGCTAGGAGAACAGGAGGGTTAAAGCAGAGCCATTGAGTTCATGGGACAAGCAGGAGCATGTGGACTCATCACCCTGTTCCCTCCGTGTATGTCTGCTTCTATGGGATTTAGTGGTGGGGTTTGTGACAGTAAGACTGAATGTTTCCCTATTTGCCATCACTGCTGACTTTAATAAATGAGATGATCAATGAGTCTCATTTTTGTTGTTGTTATTCCCTCATATGGACTAGTGAAAGAGAAATTAATTGATGAGGAAGAGGGCACAACCTGCTTGGAATAATTAGTGATTTCTATTCAGCAAGGAGATCTTTCCGATCTTTCCTGTTATTGCTTCTTTCACACAATTGTTTTGTGACTTAGTGTCTATATGCCGATGCCTGTGCGATTCCAGACTCCTTCGTGTTCAACACCATGCCTGACAAATGGGAATTCTAGGTATGCTTTCATGAATAAGAAGGCATATCTGAAGCATCTGCTGAGCTAGTGCAGCTGCAACTGATGGGGTATTTTCCAACATCAGTGGAAATGGGTGTAGCCAATGCTATTCCAGCCACTGTAGGGCTCATGCTTGGATTGCCTGTTAAACACTGAAGGTGAGTACTCGGGGGAGAACGTGGTGTGCAATTAATGTTGCATCATCATATTGTGTAATGGGCTTTGCTGGATACTAACTCCTTGTTGCACTGTTTTCTGTAAAAACAACAAAAGATGGCCCTTTTATTTTTACTGATCACCTCCCCAGGGACAGTTAAATCAATGACAACTGGCCTTCAATAATTGTGAATGGCAGCAAAGTCTATTTACAGGGCTCGGGGCTTCTTCCTTACCAAATAGCAATGGTGTCCTAGCATAAGAAGACATGGATAACAGGCTCCATCCAACACCTACTCCCTTTGAAATAGACAGAAATTTGTTGAACAATCACCATTTTGTGAAAATTGCACTGAGGTATTTATCATCCTTGTAAAGGGAACTTTTCTTGTGTACTGGTCAGCTTTCATTTTCATGGCCTGTTAAACTCAATGGCATTTTTACCAAGCTCAAATATTTTATTGATCAAAGTCTTTAGTAATAAAGAGCGCTTTGAACTCAGCTTAGAAAGCTCATTCACTTCTTTCTACTATTTGAAGTCCTTTGCCTACTGCATAAATTACAGGCCTGACAAACTCCCCTTAGTCCCACACATAAATTATCTTGAAATTCAGTCTCTGATTTTCTTCTCCAACCCCTAATTGGTTAATCACCTGAACACTGCTGCAGTCACGAGGCCATGAGCCTGGCTGCAATTTTGCTGCATTCTCAGTTATATTTCTTGTAGCCTTATCCTTTTTTTTTTTTTTTTTTTTTTTTTATTTAAGTGCTCTCCCCGAAGTGTATGTTTCCATGTTGCCATACATTTCTGATTCAGTTTTAGCTTGCTTCCTTTATTCAGCCAAGAAATAGGTTTTTCTTCGTTATTATTAAGGTGCCCAGCTTTTTCACAAACTATAGGAGGAGATGTTTGCTCATCAGGGTTTGCAGTGAAAAATGAGTGCAGTATTCATTTTCTTTGGGGAAAAACAAACCAAAAAAGCTGTTCTTTCTGTCTGTCCAACGAAAGCACCACCTCATTACCAAAGATAGAAAGAGGGACTGCACTGTTTTTACTTTGGTTTCAAGATGTTTGGCTTAATTCTGCATTTGAGCATTGTTCTTACCCTTTGATGGCTGGTTCAGGCACAAGTTTTCTGTCCAGTCTGCTTTCCACTGTGTTCTCTTGCTCTGCTACAATGTATATAAAACTGTTATCTTGCATAATTTGTACAGAATCATTTAAAAAGACTGTCCTATACAGAGATAAGGTATAATAAATAAGTAAAAAAATTCCATCATTTTCCAAATTTATTCAAACATCATTCCCTTCACAGAGTTGCACATAGATTTTACTTGAGAATTGGTGACGGTGACTTATTTCTCAAGAAAAAAACCCCTTCCTCTATGCCTTTTCCAGCTTTGCAGTTGCCCAGGTTGTAGCTGTCTGGAGGGAAGGTGCCAGTGCTGGAGCCAGGCCATGGCTGCACAGACCACAGTCACTTAAGGCTTTATAACACTTTAAAAATGATAGCAGTTTCAGTAAAATAGTTTTGAACGCACAAAAGAAATCATCACATATGTGAGTCTGATCTTCAGAGAGCAAATTAAATGAGTATAGCCATCTTCCCTATTTATGGTGTGGGGAATTTCATGCCAGTTGAGCTGACTGCCTCATTTTTCAAAGCGTTTCACTATAGGTTTTACATTTTCAGTTAAGCTGTTGCTATTTAAAAAGATGACTTCCATGTCACTTGCAAAGCATGTAGAAGCTGGGGGCAATTCAGCATTTTGACACTCTTAATTAACTGATGGCCTGTCATGAAAGTAGGTTGTAATTAAATGATATGGTAATTTTGGCCATGCTGCTTTTAAAACTATTTTTATATTCCAGCATAATAATTCAGGTGGTGACATTATGTTAGTATATTTGCTTCTCCTTCCTCAATGCCTACTCAAGATCTGTTGCTCACAGTTCAAAACAGCTTTAAGAAAAGAAATTCCAACCAGTTCTTGGTGAAAGAGGAAATAAAAATTTAAAAGATTTCCTGTCACAACTGTCATCCTGCTGGGATCTGTGAAGATGACGTGTAATATGTGACAACCTACACGTCCTGTAAGAGATTCACACATTCAGAGATCTGCAGGGTTTCTATAGGGCAATCCAGTCATGTTTTTGAAAAATGACTGGAGAAAATAAAGGTAATTTTGATGACTACAGAGCCTGTGCCATGTTTGCTCTGGGATATCGCTAATGATTTGAGTAAAACTGGATTTGGCCCAATATATTTTTGATTAATGAGGATTATGCTGTCTTCAACTAGAGGAGTGGGTGTTGAAATGGGAGTGCTTTTACTGGGTAAGCAAACATACTTTTACAGAGGTATTCCAGGATGGATGTGTCCCTAACACAGCCTGACAGTGTTACTGTTCAGAAATGAGTGGGATTTGCCAGAAGCCGGTAATACAAGTACATTTGGAGCCAAGTTCTTTTGATGTCCATTTTCTGGTGTGCTACCCTGGGGAAATCTGCCGTCTATTCATCTCTTCAGTCCTTTAATAACATCCCTTGTGCCAGGAACATCACAATGCTGAATTCCATGACTGAGATGTTACTATGAATATGCTGAAGCTCCTTGCTTGGTGTGTGATGAAATGATCTTTGGGGAATAAGTGAAACAAAAGCATGTGTAGGATATCCTTTAATTCAATGAAGCATGTGGGTGGAGAAGCAATTGAAATGAACAAGATGCTTTGGATTTTCGTTAATGCCTTGAATACTTTAGGATGTACTTAAACATATCTTTGTGTGTGTGTGTGTGTGTGAGAACAGTTTCACTGCTCAAAGAACTAATGAAAGCAAGAGGAGCTTATGTTTTTTAACCATCTCCTCCTCTATCTGCCCTCCGTCGCACCTTTCCCCTGAGAGGTGAGCACTGTATTTCCTTTGGCAGTTCCAGTAGGGGAGAAATAACCATATGAAGAAGCCTAGACTTATGTGTGGCTGACTGACAGGCCACCTGCTGCTGCTAAAAGCTTCTACAGTGTCTGCCTTCCCTCTGCTGTGCCCTCAGTAGTGGCAGTCATTTACCACTTTCTCTTATAGCAGTCACCAGTTGCCACTTTCAAGTGTGGCTGAGCTTGAGCAACATATTCCTAACTTGTTCAAAGGGAGGGGAAGATGTACCTGGATCTGCAATGGAGATATGCAAATCCTTCTTCTTTAAGACTGAGCTTAAAAATTGTATGCATAAAGTGTGAAAGATAAAGGTTTGTTCATTAAACCGTTTAGCATAAACCGTTTAGCATAAACCGTTTTAGCTTAAACTGCTTAGCATAAGTAAAGAAGGAGCCCGAGGCCCAACTAACTTGCTTAGCATAAGTAAGGAAGAGCCTGGGGCCTAAAGAATGTGTAAAATGAGGACAGGTTTAACTATAGGGTTCAAGTTACTCAGCCGGATGAGCACCCGGAACCGCTGAATAATGGAAATTTACCCCACAACGCAACGTGGCATTGAGACAGTGGACTACCAGACCCAAGACAACGCTATAAAAAGGAAGAAGAAAAAGAAGAGGGTGCAGTTGTTGGCGGAGCGAAGACTCCCCGGCCGCCCAGCGCTGTTTTGTTTATTGCCTGCTTGCTGAATAAATTTGATTGGCTTTAATTGAGCTGGTTCCTGTCAATTATTTGGAATGCATTTTATGACATAAAGGATGGTGGCTTTGACGCCCACTGCACCCACTGTCATTAAGGAGAAGTAGGATGGAAAAGATCAGCATGACAACAGCAGATAACCCAAGACAGTGTAGCAAAGTGGTGCCTGCTGGATTCCTTAAAGGATAAAAATCCCTTTTGCTGGTGTTTGACTCTTATCATGCATTGAATGATTTGATTACAAAAAAAATCATGAACCAGAGCTTGAGTCACACATGTCTATGCATAGCAGCTATTCAGTTATCTCCTGCACAAAAAAGGGAAATGCTTAAGATAACAATGAGCCAACTACATCTACCATTTCCTTTCAAGTGGGTTTCAGTTTTTTTCCTGTCTAAAGAAAACCTAGCTCTTCCTTTGAATCCAGAAAGACCTAAAGGATAAATTCACATATACATATTAGATCAAAGCCTTCACATAAAAGTTGAAAGAAAAAAAAATATTGTAGGTAAAGTTTTATACGTCTGTTTACTTACATCCTCAAACAATTCCCCCTCAAATAACGCAACCCTGCATAACTAGAAATACATAAATGCATGTGCATAGACATGTTGACAATTCTACTCTTGGACTGCAGACTTTTTCTGAAACTTATTTCCTATCTCAACCATTCAAAAATCCTCCACAAAACACCTTCTGTGCTACTGTTTGCTGGTGAAATTCCTTTCTGAAGTTTCTGCTGCAGTTTGTTCTCAGTCAGCATATTGAATAAGTCTTGCTGCTATGAGTGAGCACGTCAAGTACGTTCACTGTTCACTGAGTACATTCACTGAAGCCTACACAAATGCCTAAGACTGTTATATATGTAGACCTACTTTATGAGCATGTAAGCTGTCTTGTAGGCCCATATCTGGTCTAGTTTTGGAGAATCTCAGTTTGAAGATCACCTGTTCTTCATTATTGTGCTTCCTAATGGCCATGAAGCATAGATATGTTGGTGGCATGCATGGAAAAGTGCATATAGCTTTTTAGAAAGGGCTATCAACAACTCAGACACTTCCTTCTGGAAGCTGTGAGATATGCTGGTCCCTCCTTCCTCATCAACATAACATACTTAAGGCAGATTTTTTTAAGCCAAACTGGCATGAACTATGACTTTTATCCAAACAATGAGAATCTCAATTCTCCTACCTTCAACCGTCCTCTGGCACAGCTCCAACATTATTCCTGGAGTATTATCACCTTTGAAAGATGGAAGGCTTTATATGATTGAGGAAATTAAATAATATCACAGCCAAGTGTTAGCCCAATATACATGGGATAGGATGTAAAATCAGGAGTTCTACAATTCCAGTCCAAACTCTTAAATGCGCTTTTTGAGCGATACAGAAGAGGCTGCCCCTCACAGGGGGACTAACAGGTTTCAGCTCTCTGTACTTTTAGATGTTCAAAGGGAAAATGTGTATTTCTCAGCATTTTAGGAAGATGAAATTCTCTAGATGGAGCTAATCTTTCAAATTCCTATTCAGTTTTGATTCTCAAAGGTCTTTTGTTTCAGTGAACCAGAAAGCACATATTTAGGCGATGATTTCATATCTTCCAAATTATAGTTTTTCATGTAATCATCATAATAACACTTTTCATAGGAGACTCAGAGTGGTTTCACAGACCTTCATAAGGTCTCATGCAATACTTACTCATGCTGTAAATATAATTGCTTTTACTGAATACAAGAGGAGAGAGGATCAGATGGGTTAAATGTCACTCAGCAAGTCAGCTAAAGAGTTGAACAAGAACCTATTTCTCCCGACTCCAAATCCTGGTGAATTTGTTGTTACTGAGCACAGACACGTTTGTCTGGAACAACCTCACAAATACTCGAACTCCATGGGTATTCAGTAAAGGCATTTCCAGCTTCTGGCCAGATCAGGAATGTAATCAGAAAGGTACTTAAGCATTTCCAGAGCTTCCAAATACAGATGAATAGCAAAATAAACAATAAGAATGAAATAATCCAAATGTTTATTGTTTTCTTGTTAACAGGAACTACTAAATCCTGTAATTTGTCCTCTTGCTGAGTAGAGACTTTCAAATTACTTAAGTATCACATCTCAGTCTCAAATACTGAGTCCACATAACAACCCTTGAAAACTTGTCCTGTGAGTATTGGGAAAAGAGCCCTTGTTTGCCCATGGATTTGTCTTCCACCCTCTGATCTCTTCCTTGCAATAACCCTAGCCCTGTCACATCCATGATGACTCTCCTACCACAATGACCTCAGCTTCCTCCACATTTACTGCCATGCTCCTCTGCTGAAACAGTGTATGCTGGAAGTAACACAGCAGCGCATGCACAGTGCCTGAGCAGCCGGGGCACGCACTGGTTAACAAACTGGCTGCTGCCACACTGAATATCTGCTAGCTGAGCTGGACCTGCTTTGCCTCACCCCTTCTGGCTGTGGATTGCCACAAAACTTCTAAGAACTTAATTTCCTTTGAGACTTACCACTTTCTCAGTTGTGGCAGAAATTGGCCAAGAGATCCTAAAGGGGAAGAGAAAGGGAAACAATTTAAGTGAACAAGTGTTATTTCCTTATGAAACTTGGGCTAATAAGCTAAAATGGGCGCCAGAGGGAAAGAAAAAGAAAAAAAATCAAGATGTAATTACAAGTCCAAAGCCCTTGCTCACACAGAAGTTTAATACAGATGCAAACACAGATCTTAGAGCCTCTAGGCCAGTGTCTGGTACATGGAGAGAAGTGATGGATGTTTCGAGATGTAGCCAGTATAGACAGTAAAGAAGTTATGTCCCCTTTTAAATGCATAACCTATGTGAGTTTAATGTTGGAAAGGATTAAAATGCCATCCTTTTTTTGCACATGCCATGTTTAAAATTTGAACTGGACAAAATAAGAATAGATAGTCAGCATCACTCTAAATGGACCCACACAACAAGACAGTGAGCTAGCAGGTCTTTTTCTTTTTTAGATATTAAGTCATATCTGGTAGAAAATACATCATAGGTTAATTAAGTGCTCATGTATTAGTGGCTTTATTGTATGACTCACTAATACTGAGTTAACCTTAATATAGGATTCTGAGGATGTTTAGCCAAGCATTTTTATTGATTCAGATTGCTCTGGTGCAGGTAGTACTTAAGTATGATGGATGAAGTCTGCACAAAATCTAGAAAAATCAAAGATTCAAGGCTGATGAGGTAATAAAGATATAAGACAGACCCCACAGGAGTCGGACTGGTCACTCAGCCACTAGAGGGCAAAATCACAACATGTGACCCTCATGGAAGGTCTGTTGATATCTTTCTAAGGGTGTGATCAGTGAGTTTTATTTTTTCTTTTTATAATAGAAACGGGTTAAACGATCATGGGAAAAAATCAACATTTTATTCCATGGAACTATGAATAAAAGCTTCAGTCACCCAGGAGTTTTGGATGCTTAGATTCACAGCACAGGCCTTTTCTACTTGAGATCTCGCAGATCAGTAGAAGAATGAATATTTTTATCAACTACATTAGGATAGTAGTAAACATTTTGCTGCAAGGTTTCCTACTTGTTTGATCAGAGCAGCAGACTCCTGAATGTTTAAATCAATGCCAGATTCTAGAGAGATCCAGAACCTCATGTATACTTATCCAAGTCTGTCTTTGACTTTCTAATATGAAGCGTTCCTGTTCTCTCCCCTGGTTCTTGTCCTCTCCTGCATCCATGCCTATTTATCACAAAGCATCTATGCTCTGCTCCTACTAAAACTCCCACTCCACTGTTCAGAGATCAGGGATGGGACAACTTTGGTATGGATCCAAGAGAGTGCCTGGCATGAGCAAGATCAGTACCTTGCCTGTGGCCAGAAGCAGACGCCAGAGAAAGAGTTTAGTAGCAGGATAATCATATAGTCACAGGAGTAACCTCCCAGCTTCCAGAAACGTGTGTCTCAGACTTCTTGAGTGAGAAATGTTATCTCTGTATGCAATATGCTTCAAAGGATTTGCCTTCTGTGAACAAGTCCACCCATCCCTTCAGCCCACATAAACATTACCAGCTGCGTGGCTGCTCTCATCGTGTGCTTAAGAACACATGATCTGTGTCAGATGATGCTGAAAGGGATGACAGGTTGTTACTTCTTAGTGCCCAAGGAAATCGACTTCTGCCTAGACTAGTAACCAGAATCCACTGCTGTGATCGCATAGTTGTATCTCATGAGTAACAGACTTACAGGACTGAACTCCTGCTTATGTTAAAATTATAGTTTTTAAAAGCGCTTAATTTTGATGTTGACATTTCCGGTGCTTGTTTCTCCTTAAAGTGGTCTCAGTGATTAGTCACCTTCACTCACAGAAGACCTCACTGGGAAGCTGAATGCATCTGTCTTTAGCATACAGTCACTGAATTTGGAAGTACTTAAAACCTACAACTGAGGCACCCTTCACACCCTTTTTTTGACACTGAAATAGACCAAACAGTTCCATTTTCAATCTAAATCATTCTTATTGGTCTTCTCTGAACCATCTCTTTTTCAGCTTCTATTAAGGAATTAAGACTTCAGGAGCAGTTGGACTAGTACCAGACAAAAATAAAGACTATATATATCTATATTCTCCTGTTCATAAAAAGAAGGATTGCATTAGCCTGTTGGCCACAGCACCATGCCATTTGATAATTTTCTTCTGATTATATGTGATGACTCTCGAGGTTTTTGAGCATCAACTTGTTGGAGTACAAATTTTCTCATCCTATAACTCATGGTCTTTATTCTTTGGTGTATGTTTTTACATTACATTACATATTGTATGTACAGAAATGCATATTACTTGTTATCAAGCTGTCTCAGATACTTCACATCATGACTTGTTACTTATCACTCCCTATTGCTTACATTACTTGCAAACTTTGTAAGCAATAATTTTATGCTTTCTTTAAAGCCATTAATATCAATACAATATAGTGTAGAACTAATTGCTATAGGACCTGGAAACACATTATTTGATGAAGATTTCTTATTTTCCCACTTTGTAATTGTCAGTTAGGCAGAGTTTGAACAATTTAATATATGCTGTGATGAGTCGGTATCATTCTGGTTTCTTAATTAAAATGCTGCAAGTTACCAAAACAAATATTTTGCAGACCTGCTTACCTTGATCAACCAAACTTGTAATGCTATTAAAAAAATCAAATTATTTTGGCAAGATTATGTTCCACATTAATTTGCATTTATTTTGTTCCCATCCTTTAATTATTTTTTAATCAAGTAATGTAGATAATGGCCCATTAGATTACCCAGAATTCTTGTCAGGCTGGCACGTTGTAATTAGCCCAGTCACCTTATTTACCCTTTTAAAATATTGGTACAATATTTCATCCAGTCCTCTGGAACTTTAACAGTGTTCCAAGATTTATTGAAAACTAACATTAATGGTCTAAAGACTCTCTGTGCCAGTGTTTTTAAAACTTTTGGATGCAAGTTACCTAGATCTGATGCCCAGCTTCATGAGCTTCTGTTTAATGTCCTCTTCAGTGCTTGTTGTAATGGAATGTATTTCATCATCATCACTTGATATTCGTTTATCATCTGGCTCTTCCCCAAATGCAGACTAGAAATAGTTATTGAGGTTTTCTGCCTTTCCTACATTATAGAATCATAGAATCATAGAATGGTTTGGTCTGGAAGGGACCCCCACAAGTCATCCAGTCCAACCCACCTGCAGGAGAAGGGGCATCTTTAACCAAACCAGGTTGCTCAGAACCCCATCCAACCTGACCTTGAATGTCCCCAGGGATTGTTAACTGTATACTACTTCCGTCTAGTAACAGACATTACTAAGCTTACTTTCCCCCCAAGTTTCTGCAAGTTTCACCAAGTAGTTAAAAAAATCCTACTTGTCCCTAACTCTGTTGTTCACAGATTACTCTTGCATCATTTGGAATCCTGTATTAATTGTCTGTAACTCCTAGTTCCCGGTGTACAGACATTGCTACAGCTTCCCCTCACCTTCCTAAGGCTGGTCTTCTCACCCTTTTTGCAGTTCTTTTTCTTTTGCAAGTTGGAGTTTCCTCTTCCATATGCTCTTCTTCCTGCCTCTTCCTTGGTACCTTCTCATAAAGAGCTGGGCAAAGATGGTAAAAACTTGGGAAAAGAAGTGGTAAATCCAATACCCTATGTCCTTGCTGTCATGTGCGGTACTTCTAGGCATGATTTCTTAACTCCACTGTGGAGGCTCACTGATGCGAGGCTGGTGTACATGGGAGAGCTGAAGATACTTTTCAGAGAATTTGTAACTCTGACACTTGCACTGAATATGCAAAGTAGATAGTCATGTCTAAGAGCCTTGCTTAAGGGCTTGGGATAAAAATTATTGATTTGGTTTGTATGTAGTGTTTCTTGCTATCCATATCCAAATGTTTCTTGTTTGGACAGTAGCAGAGCGAGCACACTGAGAACACGGGATGGGCAATCTCCCTCCTTTCAGCCCAGGTGTCTAGCACCACAATTGCCTGGAGCAGTGACCTCAGTTTTGCTGAGTTCCTGCTCCTCTAGGATCAAGCCATGTGGCATCCCAGATACATGCAGATACCAAGCAACAGGGCATAAGACCATGTCCCATCACCTTAACTCACAGAGATGTTTCCCATTGCTCCTAACTCCTTTTTTGCATGCTTTCATGAGTTGGCCTGCTTGCAAACCAGCCAATTATGATATCCTTCAAGTAAAAACTCTCTGTGTTTGGCAAGAAAGAATTCCAATGAATGGCTGTATGCAGAGTGATTAAAGTAGAACAAAATTATGGTAGTGATACACCTCTGTGAGATGTAGGTAGATGGCCAACCATTGCTCTTGCATGCATTTGGCTAGAGGGTACAAAGTGTTGCATTGCTCACCCTTTAATTGATTTCCTTTTTTGTTTGTCAGGCACATTGTGTGTTCAGCAGTCTGAGGTGTTTCATAAGAATTGTTTGGAGGATAGTAATTCTGTACTGAACTGATCTGAACTCCTCATCCATGCTTTACAAGTATGACACCACTAATTGCTAAAGAGATAGCAAGTTGAGGTTAACCAGGAATGCTTTATGGGAGAAAATAAATTCTGTCTCCATTAATATGCTACTACCAGCTATGATGGATTAGCATTTTTTATCTCCTCAGCTCTTTGCCCGTGGATTGATGATTCAGTTGATTGGGAGTATCTTGGTATTTTCTGCTTGAAAAGCACATAGTTCTATCAGAATCAATGAATAAACATTAAGTGCTTCCCTTCCATTTCAAGTGGGATGGGCTGTTGCTCCTGGAGCAAGAAGGCCTAGATTTTATCACTGGGGCTCATTACACCATATTCACCCCCATATGTAGGAAGTTAATGGAGAAGCCTGACCTGCTGGAAAGTGACATCCTGTAAGTGCAAAGACCTGAGAAGTGGGAATGGCGGTGTCACTGCATTAGCAGCACCACGTTCGCCATTCCCTCCCTCCTAGGGGTGACAATGGCGTTTGGATGCAGCTGGGGGGAGACCAGAGCGTTGGCCAAAGGTGAGGGGATGGTGACTTTTCCCTTTTTCCCCTTTCTCCTGCGTGGATGAAGTGTTCCTGAGGGGAACCCTGAGATGAAGCGTTCCTGGGCAGGGGGTTCCTGAGGGGGGGGAGCGGGGGGAGTGTTCTGAGGCAGGGGGGTTCCTAGCTGGGGGAGGTTTCTGAGGCAGGGTTGTTCCTGAGGCAGGGGTGGTGTTCCTGGGGCAAGGGGCGTGTCCCTGGGGCAGAGGGGTTCCTGAGTTGGGGGGTGGGTCCCAAGGCAGGAGTTTCTTGAGGTGGAGAGGTTCCTGAGGCTGGAGGGGCTCTTGAGGCAGGGTGTGTGTGTGTGTGTCCTAGGGTAAGGGGGTCCTGAGGCGAGGGTTTTCCTGAGTTGGGGGGGTGTTGAGGCAGAGGATTCCTGAGGCAGAGGGTTCCCTGAGGTGAGGGTCCCGAGACAGGGAAGGGTCCTGAGATAGAGGGAATCCCTGAGGTCGGGGGAGAGGGTTCCTGAAGTGAGGGGTTCCCGAGGCAGAGAGGAGCCTGCCTCGGGGTTCCTGAGGTGAGGGAGTCTTGAGGCAGGGAGGGGTCCTGAGATGACAGGGGCTCCTGAGGCAGGGAGGATTCCTGAGATGGAGGGAGTCCTTGAGGCAGGGAGGGGTCCTGAGATGGCAGGGGCTCCTGAGGCAGGGAGGATTCCTGAGATGGAGGGAGTCCCTGAGGCGGAGGTTCCCGGGGCGCGGTGCGAGGCGATGAGCGGTGGCGCGGGAAGGGCACTGTGGGGCGCTCGGGGTCGCTGCGGCGCCTGCAGCCGGTACCCAGAGCGAGAGCGGGGCCGGGGCCGGGCCCTCCCCACCCCACACGCGGGACAGCGGCGTTTCCTCGAGTTCCCGAATGTCGGCAGCCGGCGGCGGCTCCGCTCTGGGCATGGGCGCCGCCGCGGCCGCCTGCTCTTAGAGAACCGCCGAGACCCCGGGCGCATCGCTATGGTTTGGCAGAGCCTGTCGGTTCGCCACCGCGTTCCTGAGGCTGTTCTTGCGGGGAACGAGCGTGGCTTCTTTTTTCCTGGAATCCTGCTTCGCTGAAGAGTTCGCGTGCCTTGGAGCGGGGGCTCCGTGCCTGTGCACCCATGCGCCCCTCAAGGGGGCCGTACAGGGTGTGCGGGGGCGGCTGCGGGTGCCCCTCTCCTGAAGGTACGCGGTAGTGCAAGGTCCTACACCTGTGTCCGGGCAATCCGCGGTGTCAATACAGAATGGGGGACGTGACTGAGAGCAGGATGTGATTGAGAGCAGCCCTACAGAGAAGGATTTGGGGTGCTGATTGATGGGAAGCTCGACATGAGCCGGCAACGTGCACTCGCAGCTCGGAAGGTCAACGGTGTCCTGGGCTACATCAGAAGAAGCTTTGCCAGCAGGTAAAGGGAGGTGATTCTCCCCCTCTACTCCACTCTCATGAGACCCCACCTGGAGTACTGTGTCCAGTTCTGGAATCCCCAACATAAGAAGGATATGGAACTGTTGGAATGGGTTCAGAAGGGGGCTACAAAGATGATCGGAGGGCTGGAGCATCTCTGCAGTGAGGACAGACTGAGAGAGCTGGGGTTGTTCTGTCTGGAGAAGGGAAGGCTCTGGGGAGACCTTATAGCAGCCTTCCAGTACCTGAAGGAGCTACAGGAAAGCTATGGAGGGACTTTTTACAAAGGCATGGATTGATAGGATATGGGGGAATGGCTTTAAACTGGAAGGGGTAATTATTTAGATTGGACATTAGGAAGAAATTCTTCACGCTGAGGGTGGTGAAGCACTGGCTCAGGTTGCCCAGGGAAGCTGTGGATGCCCCTTCCCTGGAGGTGTTCAAGGCCAGGTTGGATGGGGCCTTGAGTAGCCTGGGCTGCTGGGAGGTGTCCTTGCTCGTGGCAGGGGAGTTGGAACTGGCGAAGTGCGATACAAACGGCTCCCACCTGCGTATCAACTGCCCACAAGGCATGGGTGCAGCAGCAGCCGGCGGTGGGTTCCGTCCCTCGGGTGGGGAGACGGGCAGCAGCCCCGCCGCGCACCCCCCGCAGCCCCGCACCGCGCTGCGTGCGGGCTGTGTGTGCGCAGGAGGGCCTGGCTGCGGCCCCGCGGGCTCGGCGGGACCCTGCTCCGGGCCGCCTCCGCCCGTGACGCCCGGCGGTGCCGACGCGCGCTGCGCGGCCCCCCTGCGCGGGGTGGGGGCGCGGCGGGCCCCGCGCTGCCTCCCCGGCGGAGCCGCAGTGCCGCGCGCTGCCGCCGGGCGCGGCCAGGGGGCGCTGGCTGCCGGCAGCTGCGGCGGCCTCGGTCGCGGAGCAGCGAGCGAACCCGGCTGGCGGGCGGCGGCCTCCTCAGCGCTCGCGGGGCCCGCCCGATAGCGAGCGGCGGCGCAGCGCGGCCCCGGGGTATCCCCCTCGCCATGCACGCCCGGCGGCGCCTGCTGTCTCCTGAGGTGAGTGAGCGGCGCCCGGGCCCGCTACCCCGGCCCTCGCCGCCCGCAGCGAGGCCCCGCAGGCGGGTGGGCAGCGCTGGCGCCCTAGCGGAGTCCCTGGATCGCCGGTGCCGTCCCAGCCCGGGGCTGGGTACACCCCGCACCGCTCTTGTCCCTCGCTCCGCACCCTGGGGGTATGCAAGGATTGCCCCTAGCTGGTCGGGCGAGCGCCCTCCCTGCCGATCCCGGGAGCCCGATGGGTGCCGCCCATCCCGGGGAAAGAGCTGCTGCCGCCCTCCATCAGTGCTCCCCCCGGTGCCGGCGCCCCCAGGAGCCCTCGTGCAGCTCCCGGCCCGGCGAGGGCAAGGCTCTGTGTGTGAATCCCGTGCCCTTTTTATGGCCTGATCGCCGCTCCTGGCGAGCAGGGACCAGTGCCGGCTCAGCGCAGGGTGTAACAAGTCACTCCCGTAATGGTGGGGGAGGGGGATGGGGCGAGCGGGTGGGAGGCGTTTTATAACATCTCTAATTACATGAAATTGTGGTCATGGCTCACCCTAAGAACAGCTGGCACCCCTGGCCTGGCAGAGTTCCTGCAGAGGTGGGCTTGCTGCTTGCATATAAATGTTACAGTCTAGTAGGTGCCCATGATAGAGGGTGGCTGAAGGACTGCTTTTTATCCTGTTAACTAGGCTGAGAACCTGCTTTTATCCTGTTAACCAGGCTGTTTTGTGATAGAGGTTTTTCAGAAGGTTTAATGTTTACACATCTTGTAATTAAGTTCAAATATTAAAAGTTGATTGAATATGGAATCTCAAATTCTGGCAATCTTTTTATTAAGTATTGTTGTATTAGGTTAGAATTTCTGAATAACACTATTCTAAATATTTCAGTCCAGGCTGAATCCAAAACTGGAAGGGGCCCTGTATAAACCAGTAAAATAATAGTAATAAAAAGGTGCTTTGCTTGCATAAAAGCTTTTGTTGTCATTTGGCAACATTTTACTGACTAGGCTGTGTTTTAAAACATTGTAATTAACTTTTATTAGTGAATCATTTTTGATTGCATGGAGTGAATCCAGCTTTTAGATGAGCATTCAGTGGTTGAAACAACATCAAAATCCTTTGTTATTGCCTGAGTCCAGTAGTGCACTTCTTTTTATAAAGTTATGGCATGTGATACAAATGAGAACAGTCTCCTTGACCCAAGAGAGAGAATTAAAAATCTCTTCAGAGGTTTGGGGAATCTGAAATGGATGCTGAATAAAGACCTAAAATCTCAAGCAAGCCCTTGCTATAATTCAAGCCTTGATTTACACTGACAAGTTACCTTGCTCTGTTACATTGTGATTGATTCCCTAACTGTTCATTGCTTTATGGTGCCTTGTTTAGTGTGTGAAAATGGAAGAAAACCACCCCAAAATTGCAGGATTAAGTCCTGATATTGGGTGTTAACTTTGAGTCAGTTATTAAGCTGGGGATTAAATACTTTCAAACACACATTTTGGCATAACATCTGACTGTGATTGTCTCAGGAAACAAAGGTAGAGACTGAACAAAGATGCAGCATTATAACTTGTGGCCAAAGAGTGATAAGCTTTTAATGTCTGTTGTTGCCTGTCCACTTGCTGTGCCAGCTGTATCAGAAAATAGCTTGCTAATTTTCTGGATTACTGGCTGTTTTATAAAAAACTACCTAGAAATTATTTTGCAAAAGCATTAGAGTGAAATTTTGCTTTTGGATAAGAGTTGGCCAAGAAGAAATAGATTTTTGGGAGAAGTTGTGTATTCATGTTTTGTTGATTAGAAAAATCTTTTGGATGCACTAAGCTGAGAATGTTCCAAATAAAAGTGAGTTTCTTGACAGAAAATCAGGTGGGGAGTAATAGTGCACGGTTGGTCTGCATGCTGATGAATCGGCGATCTTTTCTAGAACGCTGTTGGAAGACACCAGTATATTCATAGACTACTTTAAGGGTTTCATATAAAGGCTTCTGTTTATTTTTTTTAATGTGATTGAGATTAAAGTTTCTAAAGAAATTGAAAGGTGGCCTGTTTTAGAACACTATTTGTGATTCTTTGAGATTTGAACTTTGAAATGAACAGAGGTATGAACATGCTTAGTTTTCCCTCCTGTTGTTTTTGTGAAGCATTGAGAAATGTGTCTGTACACTTATACTAGAAGTTACAAAGCTTTATGTGTTGATAAGAAATATATAGTTGAGAGTAAATGGCTGAAAGTAAGTTAAAATATTGCACTCTAGGTGATTAAAAACAGCTTTTATATCTGTGTTGGTTTTAAGCCTTGGCTACATCTGGCAACACCAGGAAAATTACATCAATTATTGGAAATGGATGGGAAGTTTTAAAAGATATATTGAGGATCTTTCACTGACATTAGTTTCTACTTAAATTAGAATTCAGGAGCTAGAGTGCTCTCTGAAGAGCTTGCCATGATATCTTCTGTGTAAGTGTAACCTAAGCCAATAGTTGTCTTTGTTATGAAGGCCAGTGAGGGGAGAGCTTAGATTAAACTTGTCAATATGTGGCTGTCTGACCATATGTTATATTTTTAAGTTTTGGTGTCCATATGTGAAAGTTTTCATATGTTCTGTCCCCAGTGTCCACTGTACGCTGGGCAAATGAGAATATGGACTTCTGTGTTGGATTTCCACTTGCATTGGTTTTTCATTTGTCTCTATGTTATTGAGTAGCAATTACTAACCTTTGCATTGAATTATGTGCTAATGGCTGTATTCTCTATGTTCTGTCTCTGTGCTGTGTATAGAATATATAAATATCTTTGTCTTGTTTGCTGTATGTTAATATTACTTGTGTCTCTATTATTTTGATGGCAACTGAAGCTACAAATCTACCTTATGTATCAGTGAGGTCACCATAGTATAAGTTATTGAAGTGGATAAGCTGAAGGTCCAGAAGCATTCCAGTATGCTTTGCTGGGATTGTCTAGGTTTTTCTATCAAGAATTGTACTGTGTGCTGCTAATATCTATTTTGCTTCTGTTTTCTGTACTCCCCCTCCCGTCCCCATTTCATATCAACAGGAAGCTCGATGAATGTTTTTAAGAGATTGATTGCGTAATGAAGTTGAGTGGGACTTTACAATTGGAAGTGGTATTGCCAGTTTATAATTTTTCTTAAAACGGTTGGATTGAATTGTTTCTTGAATTGCAGGATTTCTGTTACCGGTTTGGTTCCAGCATAGTAACAAAGGTGGAAAGCTTTCTAGTGGAGGCTTTCTAGTGGAGGCTAGTGGAGACTTGGTACTTCAGGTAGTGATGCTGGACACTGGTTTAGGGTATGGCTTTGAATATTAAAAAAAGCAGGTTTTTTTGCCTGACTTGAGCTGAATTGATGTTCATAGTAGTTAGGAAAAAAAAGTGTAATGTAGACAAAGCTGGAATTGGGTTTTTTTCTGCTATTATCTGTGTATGAAAACACTTGTGTGTTGTAGATTTCAGTTTGGTAACTATTTTAGGACTTTCCCCCAGCTATTCTTCATTAGTGACAGCAGAATTAGGCATCATCAGAGATGTTGGAAATGTTTTGAGCCTTTGCTTACTTTGAGAAAATCCCTCCGTTAAGAGTTAGAAAAGACATGCTATCTACCAAATTATAACTATGCTTACTGGTAATGTTTTATTGTGGGTCTTACTTATCGACTTGTACTGCAGTTTTCCCAAAGAGCAATTGTGGGCTTGCATTAAAAGGCAAGATGTTCAGTTACATATCTTATGTGTGATGCCTGTTTTTCTGTCAGTGAAGTAGTAGCTGGGAAGAACCCATCTTTCCTTCTTCTCAGCATACAAAGGATCCAGAGGTCATTTCCTTTCAGGTGATAATTTGAAATTAGGCCATACTTATATCAGAGATTCACGTGTGCTCTATCAATTACAGAAGTGCCGTAGCTGCCCTAGTAATACTTACCAGCCCTACTTCTGGATTCTTGCAATTTTTAAAATTACTGGCATATGGAAGTTTTTGTTTATTTCTGTGATACACTGAAACCTTTTTTTATAAATAAGAGAACTCAATCATTATACACGTGCTCTGAGTACAACATGTTTCACTCTAAGTTTAGGTTTTTATTTGGGGAAGTAATGTGGGTGAAATACGTTAGAAAATTCATAGAAGATTAATAGTGGAGGAACACGGGTACGTTTTTCTAAAAAGTGGTATGATGAACTTAAAAGGCGTTGGTAATGTTCATTGTAAGAAGCAGATCAAAGAGCTTTTGAAATTGCATAATGACTTCTTTATCTGTGAATGACACTGACTCTTAGAGGAGCTTTTCTGTTGTCCAGATTCAGTTTTGTACTGTCAAAGCTCTGCTTTGAACTCATTGTACATGTTGATTTACCTGTTTTCCCTCCAGGTGTGATCTAGATGATTGATTCAGGATCACTAAAATAAAGGCCAAGCTATTTGAAAGTATGAATTTATAGTGTATATAGTTGTTATAAATTCAAGAAGAATTGGCAAATCATGTGGATATGCATAAATTTATTACTTTATCGGTTGGCCAGTCAGATTATTGGAAGTTTGGGAGATACTATAGGACAAAAATTTTTAGATCTGTGAGTTCTGTGTTTCTTAGTTATTATTTACTGTACTTTTCTTACATTAATTTTAACCCAGACAATGAAAAACCTTATCTGTTTCATTTTCCTCTTCAATAGCTTTGCTTATTTTTTTTCTCTCATTTTTTTTGAATTCTTGGATTTTAAGAGGAAGGTTTAAAAACAGTGTCATTAGCAATAAAATATGGGGCCCAGTTTCAGGTGATCTGGATTGCTCTGGTCTGTTTTGTGCTCAGACCTCATTCTGATGCTGGGTGTGCCGCACATCCCGTATCTCTGAGAGAGACTGCTGATCTGTGTGGGGTGACTTGGGCAATCCCTGCCCCAGTTATCTGCTGAAGATGCCTGGCAGAATTACATTTGTATTCCCTCTTCAAGTTCTCCAGATCTCGGCTTTGCTTATCAATTTAAATAAAATAAAATTAATTTTGTTTCTACACCAGATTGGGAAGTGCAGTGACTGAAAGGGTAGCACATTTGCTTTTTCTGCTTATGCTGTAGGGAAGGACAGGCAAGTGGGCCTCAGTAATTGTTGCAGAAGAGAGGTGGATATCTGGTGCTGGTGTGTTCTTAAATAAGTGTGGTATCAAAGAGAGGAGCATATGTCCTGGATCTCTGTGTGTGACAGTTCCAGTAACTGTTGAGTAGGGATAATGTTACCTGTCTTTTTAGGACTTCAGAGATGCAGGGAGCATGTTGCCTGATGTCATGCAAGACTGAGAACAGACAGATCTTGACTGAGCTGATGCTCAAAACTGCTTAGTGGTTCTGGGGCTGAGTCAGTGCAGTGTGCTGGGCCAGTCATAAATGAGCTCCCGTCACTCTAGCTGAAACAGTAGGAATGTAAATCCAGATTCCTTTCTGATGGCCAGGGCTTCTTTAGAATTTGTGAAAGATTTTGTAAGCAACAGGGAAATTCTTAGAGGATCCAGAAACAGAACTATGTTTTGTTTTGAATTAGGAGATGCATTGAATGAGTTTTATAGTGTAAATTGAATCTGATGTTACACATACCCAAGCCCTTTGAGATAATTTGTTGGTAAGCATATTGTTTTACCATCAGTGGAATGAAAGGAGCTTGTTTTTCTGTAGATTTAAATCCTTTGTGTCCTTTAGTATCTCTTCCCTTCCTTCCCCCTCTGCAGTAACCCCAGCTTTCTCACATAACACCATCATTCTGTTTTTTTCCAGAACTGTGTGGGTATTGATTGATTGCCCGGCAGTTTGCTGCCAGAAATACATATACAGCTTGCTTTTTCCTCAGAGGACAGTCATTTGGATTTGTTTTTACTGTGCAGATACTAATTTTCATGAACGTATATTTTTTTTTTTTAAAAGATAAGCATAAAAAATAGTAAGTGAACAAAATGCTCTCATAATCTTAATTTCTGTAGGAGATCAGATTAAAGATACAACACTTGAAAAATTATAGTAACTGAACACTTCCCAGTATATGTTCTCTTCTTAATTGTGTTACTGAGACTGTGAATGCTGAGTTTTCTTTGTAAGGTGGAGCAGACACAAAAGTTACGTGGTTAAAATATACCCAGGGACCTTAAAGATTGTCCAGTTCCAACCCCTGCCATGGGCAGGGACATCTTCCACTGGATCAGGTTCCTTAAAGTTTCAGTGATGTCAATGTGATTTTTAAATTTTTTTTTTTATTCCCTGTCTGCGCTTTAATGCTGATAAATGAACATTTAATATAAATTGAGATCATGGAAGAGGAAAGTTTTCCCTCTTTGCCTATTAATTTTTTTTTCTTTTATCTAGCAGTCTTTTTGAAATTGCATGTTCTTTGCAATAATGTAGAAATACATGCTTCAGCTTGTTTCTGAGTGTTGTGTTTTGTAGGGAAAGGCACAAGGATCTGATCTACACCTGTTTTGGGGTTTATATATCTGCGGTTTGCGTTTACTGGCCAGGTTGATAGTTCAGCAGAGCATATTGGTTGTCATCATGCTACAGAGTTACGTTGCGAGTGCTGTATTTTGCTTAATTCAGAACGAGTATTTTAATGTTCTCTTATTTGGTGAACTTGAAAGTATGTGCAAAGCCCACTTCTTGGGTTATATTAACAGATTGCTTTAAATAGTATATATATTGAAACAGCCTCTTAACTGAAACATCAAATTGTATTGATTGTAGGAATTTCATACTGTGTTTTTGTATAAATGATGAAGACTGAATAAAGCCCCAGTATATTTCATGTATTTCACAGCTCTTTATTGATTCTTTTATAAATGTAACTTTTAAAGGTCATTACTTATCTTTAAGCGTCAGTCTGCCTACGTACTTTTGTGCTTTCAAGTAATTGTATTAGCATACTGGCATAAGAGCCTCTCTATTGTATGCACCTTAGTTTTAGTTAACAAGTCACCTGTAAAATGCATTGTAACCTATTGCTAGAATCTGCACGTAGGTTTTTTTTTCTTTTTTTAATACTCATGTGAAATAAACATGGGTTTTATCATGGCAAGAATTAGAAATGGTTCCTTGAGACTCGTTGGTGATAGAGGGGTGTACATATAGTGGGTTTGTTGCCTCATTCTTTTTCTGCAATGTCTTTTGTGGTTATATTTTCTCTCTCTTTTTTTTTTGCACCAGTAAGCTTTATTTCTGTACAGATGGCATGGGGATGCAGTTGTATATTCTTCTACTTCTAAGGAAATGTATAAATAGGGGCTCCTATGTAGTTAAAAAAACTTGTCTAAACTGGAGGGTTTGAATATATAGATACTTGAGGGAAACAGGTAGCTGTGCTGATCCTGGACATAGGGTAGCTGGTGTGTGTATGTGTCAAAAATTGTATTTCACGGTCTAAAAGGCTGAGGGTTTAAATGAATGCAAGAAGGAGCCATGGTGACAGTGAATAACGATGAGTATAGGTAGAAGTTACGTTGACAGTTACAATGATGTCTTATGCTTTGACTCTTATTTTGGCCATGTTTGTTTTTTTTTCTTTTTCCCTGGCTGTTTTGTCTAAAGACTTTCATTTATGTTTGCAAAATGAATGCATCACCATTGCTATTGGGTTTATTCCCACCGTTCCTAGAAGAAAGGAGTAATATTGTGTGGTTAATGAGGAGGTTTGCAACTGGTTGAAACACAGAGGGTTTATTATTTTTTTTTTGTCAGAGGAGAAAGGAGTCCTGGGAAGGGAGAAAGAAAATGGACACAGGAATAAGTGAAGGAAGGAATATTTTTGAGAAGGGGAAAATAAGACCAACAGATGAAGAAAATGGAACAGGAGAGTGTACTACGGTCTAAGGAGAGGTAAAGAGAAGAGGTGGGGATTCATGGCTGAGCAGCATCAGCCACCATGTCAGTGGACAACAGAAGTGGCTGAGGTTTCTTGCTTTTGGACTATCTGAGAAATGTTGCATCAAAATTTAGGAGGATTTAGTGTTCCTAGAGCTTTGTAAGATTTTTGAAAACTATATTTTGATTAATAATGAGTGATTTCAATTTTTTTGTTGTTTTTATCAGTTACACCTTTATTTCCTGTGACTGCCAACAATACAGAATAATGGACACTTAGTTTTATAACTAAAACTTTTCTGAGTCTTACATAAATTTTAAGTAAATGTTTTGACCAGTGGAGCAATGAAAAAGAAACCTTACAGCAAATCTAAATACAAGTTACCGTTTCTATTGGTCAGGGCTTAGTCCCTTCAGCACTGTTAAAAGCACATTAATGGACCTCAGCGTAAATGAGAATTGCACTCAGAAAGGGCAGCTTCAGTACACGTTGTTACTGTGGATGTATTGAGTTGTATTGAGTGAGTTACTGGTTATAGCTGACTCGAGACACAGTGCACTGTGAGCATCAGCGAGGTAGTTAGATCATGATAACAAACATGGGAGTACACTTTGCTGTGTTTGACGAGACAATATTATTTTATCATGTGTTAGTATTGTGTGTGTGTATATATATATAAGTTTAATCTTGGTGTGATATGAGTAGAAAGGTCAACACAATAGGAGAAATAAAATTGCTAATGGGAATTAAAAGTTGCTTCCTTGAGATAATTTCAGATTGAAGGGAGTGTGAGGTAGAAATTCATAGATCTTTGAATTTGTTTTTAGGGATGCATGGTAATTCAGCTCTACATATCACAGGATTTGAGAAATAGTGACTGTTTGTATCTGTAACTATGATGTTTCTTACTAGAAGTGTGCATGTGGAAGATTTTGTAACACTGTTATCAAGTGAGTACAAATGACCACAGCAGTGCTGGAAAGAGGATGTATCCAAGTGTGTTGATAAAAGTAGCTTTAGCAGCTGATGGACTGCTCTTCAGTAGAAAGTGACAATAGACTTTCAGACTTTTTTTCTGTACAGATTGTCCTTTCTCTGAAGAGCAGCTGAGTGCATAAATTGTGTTGCTTCTAGCAGCTTCTCTTCCCAGTGGGTACAATTCAGAATTGATGGGCTAGTGAGTGGTAGCAAAGCGGTTTCCCTCTTTGCCCCTTGTCCTTTTCATCTGTCCCATTCTGGTTGCATGGCAATTCTGGCTTTTATTATCAGATAGGGATTTTGCTCACAGCACCCACAAGTATTGGTCCCTCATGGATTTTATAAAAAGGGCAATTCCTTAGCAGTTATAGGCATTTAATTAGTGATTCTAGGGGACCTTAGTCAGTTTTTCTCATTATTGCCGAAGTCTAAGAAACATCTGAAACAGCGATCAGTATATTTGGGATTCATTCTTGCTTCTACCCTATATAAGAAAGAAGAACTCATAGGTATTAGAATACAGGATTAATTCACTCTGAGATGCTTAGCATGTGACTTTAAATAATTTTATTCTTCAAATCTGTTAAACATTAACTTCTAATACTCAAACTCTTGATTTTCAAATACAGAAACATAAAAAAATCATCTCATAAACCTCTTTATGTGTATTAACAGCTTCAGTTCAGTATGTTAAATGTATTGTTTTTTTAAAAAAAGCACATTGTTGCATTCATTCCATTACATGGAATCCATGCACAAATTAAGAAACATAATTTGATGTTAAAATTATGTTTAATGCATTTTTTGTGTGGTTTACAATACGTTAAACTTGGGAGTTGTATGAAACATTAGATTTATAAAACACTAAATTTTGGAGTGAGCTCTAAGAGCATGAGTTGAGCTCAGGAAAGGGTTTGTCTTTTTTTTCCCCACTGAAAAATCTTACATTGAAGGCAGCACTGCAGTGTAAACCTATCTATTTGTTCTTCCAAAGGGCTCGGGATGGATACTTCTCAAGGCAGTCAAAAGTAGTTATATAAGGAGGACGTGGGGTTCCTGTCTCCAGGTGTGGAGGGCCTGCCTTTGCAGCATGCTGAGGAAGTATGGGCTTTTTGGCAAGGCTGCTTTTTGTGTCAAGCAAATAAATTAATTTCTTTCTCCTTGAAACAGTAAAAAGAGTAGGAAATGGAATTTATTTTCTACTGTAAAGTATTTTAAAACAGGTGTCCTTTTCAGTTGGGTTGCTTTCTCTTATTAACTGGAGGACAAAGGTTGATAACGCTGCTATAATTTTTCTTGTCTCCCTGTTTCTTTTGACTGTGATACTCTATAACACTTCTTTGAAGTTGCTGCTCTTTTGACTGCTTTACTGCTGCTCTGGCATGCGTGAATGTCTCCTTATGAAAACTTGGCTGGAGACAAAAGTGAAAATAATAGCTTTAGAATGGCATGGGGAAAAGTCAAGGGAAAAGATGCAAATTTTAATCGAATAATTAGACAGTCTGTATTTTGCTATAGGCATTGTCCATCTCTGTCCGTGCAGTTGATTGGAAAAGAAGACAAAGCAATGTGACATTGAAATAGTTTATCTTTTGTCAACAAGGGTAGTGAGTTGGTACAAAGTGTCGTATTACACAGAAATCACCTGCCATGCCCCAGTCTGCTCTTTGGTTAATTTACATTGAGCAGTAGGAACATCAGTGAGTTATGGGAAATAAAACTGAAGGATACTTGGTCATCTTGAGCTTTTGGTGCAGGAAGAGGATTAGCAGCAACTGTATCTTGTTTATATTTCTTATATTTAATCTCTTGGTGCTTTTTTAACTATTTCTTATTAAATGGATTTATGGCAAGTTTTAATGGGGTTTTCTAATCCTGAACTGTCTCTTAGACAAGATATTTTTGACAAATTCTGTTGTTATTTGCTGAGTCTCTTTAATAAATTAGAATTTTAAAAAGAAATGTTTTATAATGCCTGCCTTTCTTTTACTTTGGTGCACACTAGGTAGAAAGAGCCCTTTACTTTGTCTTGGTACAGAATGCATAGGTGTTGAGAGTCAATGTAGGGTTCAGGAAAGAGAGAATGAAGGTTGCTTTCATTTGGTTAGTGTGACATACACTGTCCATGTGGACTCTAGGTGCTGTTGTAGCAGCGTATCCTGAGACTGGTCTGGAGGATTGCCTCTGTGGGAGAAGGGTTCCTGTGTGGTACTTAGTCTTTCTGCTTACATTAATTCTTAAAAAATAATGCAACCGCATGTTCATGTGAAACTTGACTGAAGTTGCTGCTTCATTTGAGAGAGGGCAAGAAGGAACTGTGATGCAGTGAATTGTTGGGCACCTTGCAAAGTACTGTTATTCCAAGCATTTCATCACTTGAGTGAAGAACCCCCCCCCCCCCCCCTTTTCCGCTTAGGAAGATTTAGCTTAGATTAACTGATCAGATAAAATAATTCATGCTGTATAACTGATGTGCATCCTGAAACTTGCTCCGTTTCCTCTCTCATGTAATACCCCGCTTTTCTATTAATGTATCCCCTGCTGTAGTATTTATTTCTTGTTGCGGTTTTCAGTCTTGCAAAGTTGGGGCCTGAACATCCCGTCTGTAGTCTCTCTGAATCTTTTATTTGATAGTTTCAGAGGGTAAACAAGCCAGGAAGTTAAGATACCAGCATTGAAATACTCATTAAGTATATTTAAGATAATGCTGAGTTCAACTAATCTAGCAATAATAAAGTGCCTTAAAATGGCTGCAAATATATTCCTGCCTACTCAAAGACATCTTCTCCCTGGTAGCACATTACAGAAGATCTGTAGTGTAGTTAAGAGTTGTATCCTTGCCAGTAGGTGGAAGCATTTTTTTAGCATCTCTTCATGCTTTGAGATTTTTCTGCGTTTTTTAAACATGGTATCAAAATTGCTTCTTTTCCAGTCTCTTTCCATGTATTATCAGCCATTCCAATTTGTGCTAGTTCAGATTACTTCCATTTGATATTGTAAACATTTTAAATATTATTTTCTTTTTTGTGGAAGATATTTCTGATTTTATATTTTTAGATCTCTTCTTCATCCTCTCTTCATTCTGGGCACGTCTCTGCTTGTCAAATTTCTCTTCAATTTCTGTTTTGATTTTGCAGTAATTGGCAGTCACCCTCTTGGAGCTCCTGAGGGAAATGGTACATGTAGGATATAACCACAGCAGCACCTGAGTGATACCACTGTAGGGCAGGAGATGGAACCGAGTTCAGGCAGCAGGAGAGATAAGGAACTGTGAGATGCTCAAAGTAAGCAAACTGGAACAGCAGAGACACTGGGCCTCCTTCGGTTGTAATGATCTTAGGTCTCAGGCAGTGAATCCCCCGAGAGAGGGAAAGCTCTAAGAGAGAACGGCGGCAGCGCGCCTCTCCGCAACCCCGGAAGCGGCAGCGGTCACGTGGGCGGCTGACAGCGCTGGGGGGCAGGCCTGGCAGCAGCCGAGGGAATTTAAACGTCTCCTCGGGAATGCCAGCGACCGGAGCGCGGCTCATCAGAAGAGCGCGGCTCAGCGGTTTATTAAGGCAGCAAACCTGAGCGCGGTGAACAGGAGCGGGCAAACAGAGTCTCAGAGAGGCAGTGTGAGCAGGCACTGTTCGGGTAGGTGTGGTTGTTAGGTGTTTTTTGCTTTTGTTTTTTCCTGCTCCACTGACCAGGCGAGCTAAAACCATTGCCACCAGGAGTGTGTCAATCCAAACAGTGTCTCCGTTGAGGGATGCAAGTGTCCGGACTGTGGACTGTAGGGAATGCCTTAGCCTGCAAGTAGTACCTGAGGATAATCCAAAAAACACTTGCATGAGTTGTGAACAGGTTAGCGATCTGCTTCTTATGGTTGCAGATCTTAAGGATCAGGTGGAGAGGCTGAGAAGTATTCATGATAGCGAAAGGGAGATAGACTAGTGGAGTCGCACCCTTTCTCCCCCTAGTAATACTCCCCAGGAGACAGAGGAACCACATATTCCTCACCAACAGGATGAGGGGAGGGACCTAGTTTTTGAGGAGGAATGGGAGCAGGTCTGCTCTCATGAGGGTAATGGATTTCCCTCCCATCCTCCGACTCCCTTCAAGATGCCACCATTCCAGTTGCCCTTACAAAACAAGTTTGGGATTCTGGAATTTGAGGCTCAGGTCGACAACTATTCATCCAGGGAACCTCTAAATTTTGCTCTGTCAGGCAGATCAAAACTTCAAGTATTGAAAAGAAAAGGAAAGTAGTTGTAATAGGCGACTCCCTTCTGAAAGGAACAGAGGGTCCTATATGTAGGCCAGACCCATTCCACAGGGAAGTCAGCTGCCTTCCTCAAGCCCAGGTCCAGGATATCACTAAGAGATTCCAGGATCTAATTCACCCCTCGCATTATTATCCCCTGTTGGTTGTTCAGGCCGGCAGTGATGAACTTGATAAGAGGGGCTCCAGAGTAATTAAAAAGGAATTTAGGGAACTAGGTCGATTAATGGATGGGGCAGGAGTGCAGGTAGTGTTCTCAGTTCCTCCAGTGTCAGAGAGGTATACTACAAGGAACAAGAGAATCCACGCTCTCAACAAGTGGCTCAAGGGCTGGTGCTGACACAGGAATTTCGGTTTCTATGATCATGGGGAAACCTTTATTGCACCCGGCCTGTTGGACCCAGATGGGTTCCATCTAAGTAAAAAGGGCAGAAGGATTCTAGCCCAGGAGTTGGCAGGGCTCATTGAGAGGGCTTTAAACTAGGTCCGAAGGGGGAGGGGGATGTAACCAGTCTCACCAGTGATGTGACTGCAGAAAGTGAGTCATTATCAAGGGTGAAGCCAGTAGCCCAACTGAAGTGCATGTACGCTAACGCACACAGTATGGGTAACAAACAAGAGGAGCTTGAAGTCCTGGTCCAGCAGGAGAACTCTGATATAGTTGCTATCACAGAAACGTGGTGGAATGACTCTCATAACTGGAGTGCTGCCATGGAAGGCTACAAACTCTTCAGGAGAGACAGGCGTGAGAGAAGGGGTGGAGGGGTGGCCATGTATACTAAGGAAACTCTTGATGCTGTAGAAGTTGAGATTGAACAGGACCACATTGAGTGCTTATGGGTAAGAGTAAGAGGGGCAAGCAAGACTGGTATCCTGGTTGGAGTATGTTACAGACCACCTGACCAGGAGGAAGAGGTGGATCTTTTGTTGTTTAAGCAGCTGGAAGTTGCCTTGAGATTGTCTGCCCTTGTTCTTCTAGGAGACTTTAATCTCCCAGATATCTGCTGGGAACTTAACACAGCTGAGAGGAGGCAGTCAAGAAGGTTCTAGGAGTGTATTGAGGACTGCTTTTTGTCACAGCTGGTGAGTGAGCCTACCAGGGGTGAGGCTCTCCTTGACCTGCTGTTTACAAACAGAGAAGGGCTGGTTGGGTGATGTTGTGGTCGGAGGTTGTCTGGGGTGCAGTGACCATGAGTTAATCGAGTTCTCCATAAACAATGAAACAAGGAAGGGCATAAACAGGACATCCATGCTGGATTTTTGGCGTGCTGATTTTTTTCAGATTATATAAGGAACTAGTAAGGAGAGTACCCTGGGAAATAGTTCCTAAAAGCAAGGGGGTCCAGGAAGGCTGGATGTACTTCAAGAATGAAATCTTGAAGGCACAGGAGCAGGCTGTCCCGATGTGCTCTAAGACGAGCTGTAGGGGCAGACAGCCGGCCTGGATGAGTAAGTAGCTTCTGAAGGAGCTAAGTGAGAAAAAGAGGGTGTATGGGCTTTGGAAAGAAAGGCAGGTAAGTCAGGTTATGTTCAAAGATATCGTTAAGTCGTGTAGGAAGAAAATTAGGGAGGCAAAAGCCCAGCTGGAGCTCAAATTGGCCACTTGTGTTAAGGATAATAAGTGTTTTTACAAAGATATTAATGGCAGAAAAAAGGGCAGCAACTACCTCCTCTCCTTATTGGATGTCGAGGGAAATATAGTAACTAAAGATGAGGAAAAGGCTGAGGTGCTTAATGCCTTCTTTGCCTCCGTTTTCAATACTGAGGCAGATTTTTCACTGAACAACTGGTCTTCTGAAGTGGTGGATGGGGTAAGGGTGCAATACAGCCCCCCTGTAATCCAGGAGAAGTTAGAGACCTGCTGAGCCACTTGGATCCTCATAAGTCTATGGGGCCAGATGGGATCCATCCTAGGGTGATGAGAGAGCTGGCAGATGAGCTTGCTAAGCAGGTTTCCATCATTTATCAACAATCCTGGCTCACTGGCGAGGTCCCAGAAGACTGGAAGTTGGCCAATGTGACGCCCATCCACAAGAAGGGCCATAGGGATGATCCAGGTAATTACAGACCTGTCAGCATGACCTCGGTTCCAGGTAAAATTATGGAGCAGATAATCCTGGGTGCAATCATGCGGCACCTGCAGAATGAGTGAGAGATCAGGCCCAGCCAGCATGGATTTAGGAGGGGCAGGTCCTGCCTGACCAACCTGATCTCCTTTTATGACCGTGTTTCTCGCCTGGTGGATGAGAGGAAGGCTGTGGATGTAGTGTTCCTGGACTTCAGCAAGGCCTTTGACACTGTCTCCCCGCAGCAGACTCCTGGAGAAGCTGTCAGCCTGTGGCTTGGATGGGAATGTTCTGTGCTGGGTTGGGAATTGGTTGGATGGCCGAGTACAGACAGCGATAGTGAATGGTGTCCCATCCAGTTGGCGGCTGGTCACTAGTGGTGAACAAGAGGACAGGGTCTCAAGCTTCGTCAGGGGAAGTTTAGGCTTGATATTAGGAAAAAATTCTTGACTGAAAGGGTGATTGGCCATTGGAATGCGCTGCCCGGGGAGGTGGTGGAGTCACCATCCCTGGAGGTGTTTAAAGGGACATTGGATGAGGCACTTAGTGCCATGGTTTGGCTGATGAGTAGGTGTTGGTGTTGGGTCATAGGCTGGACTCGATGATCTCAAAGGTCTTTTCCAGCCTTGTGATATTCAATAGGCACATAACTTTTAGGTGGAAATGCATGTATTCTTTTCAAGTGTGATGGAACCCTTTTTTAGCAGTGTGTATGATTTGTGAAAAACCTAATAATCACTAGGTTATACATTGTTATGGATATATGGATATTCTTGACTCTCCTTTGTAGTTATTCCTTTTGTCCTTGATTTTTATTTTAATAAAATTCTCTTACATTAACTTCGTTTTGGAAAAAGAATTTGGCTCTGTTTACAGCCTTTTTTTTTTTTTTTTTTTTTTTTTTTTTTTTTTTTTTTTCAGGAAATCCAAACTGTATAATTTACTTTTTTAAAGTTGTTTTTTGTTTAAATGTATTACATTCATATCTGTAAGCGTGCTTTGATTTTTGCATTGTTCCTTATAAGAGGAAATAGCTGCTGATAGCAAATGGTGAACAATTGTAATCAAAAAACTCTACTACTTGCAGGTAATATCTCTTCTAAACTTTCTTTAGACACTGGCAATCATTGATTGTACCTGTGTTTTTCTGTGTTGAATGGTTGCAGACAAAAAAAGCTATTACCCGGGAAGAATGGAACAAGGAAGGTGGAGCAGAATAAAATAGTGAATAGTAAAGCTGTACCGTTGCCCTGAGTATCACTTGCTTATAAGGCTTGTTGGCTTAGAGCACTGGTAACAGCACAGGACTTCTCAGCCGTAGGTTGCTAGGTGTGATCCTTTTCTAATTGATAAATGCTCAAGTTTGTAGTTAATGTATGACTGACTAATTCACGTGAATTGTGTTTGATGTTCGCGATGCAGTTGACAGGCCTTGTCATAAAATCACAAACAGAATTGTCATGAATTGATCCATTGTTTCAAAGGGGTCATGAAAATGGAATAGTTTTCCTCCACCTGCAGGCCAGGAGGGGCCCTGGTGGATGTACAGATAACCTTGCCCCACTGCCACACATACTTCACATCCCTTTGAAAAAGCTTATCCTCCTGAAACCTCTCAGTGGAATTAAATTTCCCTCACCTCCATTTTCACCTGCATATGAGGCCTATCTGAAAAACTTAGTAATGTAGTAATTTCTAGTGTTTACCAAATATCTAAAATTCATCCTGGCTTATAGAGGTAGAAATATACCTGGCACCAGACGTTTTACTTGCACACACAAACAGTTCTGTTGGCATACAAAGCTGTGGGATTTTGTTCTGAGTTTGGAAACAGTACTACTGAGAGTGTTACTGTTCAGTTCATTAGTTTCCTGGAATTATTACTATAGCTTATTTCTGAAAAGAATAATAAGCAACCCTGGGAAAATTGTAGTATAACACTGAATGCTGCTTTCATGCAGGGAGAGCTGCTATTTTATTTTTTTTTTTAACTCTGTTCATCTTGCTGGAGTTTTAAGATTTTTTTTTTTTTTTTTCCTAACATAAGCTGCTGCTTCATCAGAGCACTAATAAATACTTCAACTAGCTAACAAGTCACATACCAGCGCCAGCAAACCTTAAAACATGAATTTAACTTATCTTACTCCTTGTTCTGGTTGTATTGTTTGTCATAAACCAGTTGGGTTTTTTTTCTTTTTTTTGGGGGGCTCATGGCTGTTGGATTTTTGAGCTGTCTTGTCTGTTAGGATGCAGCCTGTGAAAATTAGCACCTGACTTATAGAAATGCTGTAGTTAGGACAGCAAGACAGTTTCTTCTGAAGACTTTTGGTTGCTTGGGTCCTACCGGCTATTGGAGGTTGACATCATTGTGGTTTTTGAGAGAAGAAACCTTTAGGAAATGAAGAGAACCTCTAAGACTGTAGTGGGAATAATTGGAGACAAAAATAGTTGTTTAGCTGTAACAAAATCCATGGGAAGCTGATGAATACAGTTTACAGAATTCAGAGGGCCATAATTTTTTGTTGAGTATCAAAGCTCTTTATTTTTGGAAGACCTGTTGCAGTGTATTATAATTAACTTCAGAGGATAGTTTTATAAATTAAGCATTACAGTCAAGGTCATCAGGAATGCAAGGACAACTGGAGTTGCTACTTCACTCTGAGGGTTTACAGTTAAATGAAGAATAATAATAGGTAGGTAGCAATGTTTTCTATTAGAAGCTGTCTTCACCAGAATATTGGAGTGCAGTAGTGGCATAATGCATGCATCTCTGAATTTAAAGCTGCAAATATAATCCAAATCATTTGAGGGCTTGCAGCATTTGGCAAATGTGCCTGTGCTAGCTGCAGGCATGCACTGAAAAAATATGGTTTGTGGCATAATTACCAATCATAAAATACATGTTTATATTTTCTTTCTAGAATCAAGTAGAACACACTGATTCAGCAGAACTGGCTGATTGTGCTGCAGTCATCATGAGTAGGCACAGTCATTAGTTTCTTAACATATATATATAAGAGAAAAAGATAAGAGTATAATGTCTATATATGGATCTATATCTTACATAGATGATGGAGAATTTTTAGCATTTTGTAGTTTTGATTTTTATTGAGAGTAATTGCCTTGTTTTAGAATGAAGATGTATCTTTTTGGGGGGGAGGGGGAAGTCTTTCTCAGTCTGTGCTGTAGGCAGATCTCATCAGTTGAAAATACGGCTATGTTGAACTCTCTGAACAAGCTGCTCATTACAGCAGAGATGCTTGGCTTCTTCCTTCCAGGGGAAAATAATACAAACATCCCTAAAGGAAGCTGGAACAATATGTGGACTCGACCGTTGTTTCTTGGGGTTGAAGGAAGTCCTCTGGAGCACTAGATCTAATAAAGTAATTTGTCGAATTGATTTGCAATTCCATGTTGTCATGCTATGGGAAAATGACATTTTCTGGACGTCTGATTTTTCTCAAGATGAATGAGCAGTGTTTGGTTTCAGTTTGATCGTGACTTTCATCTTAAGAGACTTTCATGTATATTTTTGGTGAGGACTATAATAAACTACTTGAGTATGTTGTTTAATGAGAGTTTACAGAAATGTGTATGTTCACAGAGCAATCTGCACAGGACAGGCTGAGAGAAACTCCTGACATCTTATTCTGGTTCTTTACACACCCTCTGGTTTTTTAGGCCTTTGCTATGAGGCTGATAGTTGTATGTTGGTATTATTTCCTTTTAGTGCAGTTTTTTTATTATAGAGTCTTAATGTAATTGTGTGGCGGTCATCTGCTGTTAAGAGTCAAGAAAATCTGAAAGACTTCAGGCTGCCAGTTCCAGTGGTGAAAAAATCTTGAGGGTAATTCAGGATGTGCAGGGCAGAGGATCATGGATTACGTAATTCCTTATTGAGGAGTCCAAAACGAATATGAGCCTTATGAGTCTTGCCGCTTTGCAGGTATAATGCAAGGCCTGCCTCTTTGTATGGATCATTTCCCAAAAAGAAGCTGGCATGTGGGATATTAGAGCTGTCTTGAGAGGCAGTCCCCAAGGTTAAACCTGTTCAAAATACCATCTACTTTATGGAAGGTTTTTCTGTCCTTTACTTCTGTCTCCTTCCCTCCCTACTAATCAATTAAAAGTTTGTCATATATCTAAATGACTAGGATAGTCATCCTGGACACATATCTGACCCACACATTCTGGTGCATGCACTTTTATATTTAGATGTCAGGGGAGAGTAGAGCATGTAAGCTTGATAAAACGTAAGTTTTGGAGATGAAGACGATCGTCATTCCATGCCATTGTATGAAGAAACTAAGTAAAACACAGAGTTTCTGAATTATGTATGATCTGTGATCCAACAGGAGCTTGGAAATAATCTGATTGACAGGCTGCGTGTTTTCATTAGCTTTCTGCCATGAAGGACAGGAGATGACTCTGCAATGGGTAACTGTGGAGATCGACACAGACTCCAATGCAGAATTGAAGACCTTTTATTGTCAGAAGGCTGCATTTTTATATTCTTCAGAGTTCTATCACGCACTGGATGTTTTTCCATGATTGGATACATACAGCTGTCCACACGCCTAAGTTACACTTGTGATTGGTTACTTATACATGATCACACACTGCTGCAAGAAGCAAGTTTAACGTTCTTTTGCTAGATAACTTGCTCTTTATCTTACACTTCTTTGCAAACAATTCTATTTCTTCACCACCTAATCCCTCATATCTCACTGTTCAAGGCCCTTCAAGAATACCATGCTGCTTGTTATTATAAAATGTCTCCAACAATTCCCCCTTTTTTTGTTTTCAGTCTGCACCAACACAGCTCCACTCATGGCGCCATCAATCATCCTCTGCACACATCACACCACACAAACCACACACATCAAAACACATATAAAACCCATTAAACACAACAAACCTAACATTAAAAAGCATATCACCTAAGATTCTAAACCATTAAACCATGTTCCAAGAATATTCCACTTATTATACCATATGCGTTGTTTGCTTGCTTCTATGATCGTGGTGACAGATGAAGTTTATTATAGTTATATTTAGTGTTAGTATTAGTGTTAGTAAGGTTAGTAGGGCCTAAACTGCAGGTCTCTTCCCTTATATTAAATGGAACAATCTCTGACATGTTTGTCGTTGTACAATTACACCACTTACTACTATTTCTATATATCCCCAAAGATGAATTTACATTTTTTACAAAAGATTGATTTGTCCCACTATAATTAAACATCACACAGCCATGATGTTGGAAGAACACTTTCTGTAGCGATGTCAGCATGGGCCACTGGTCTGTAGGCAGGCCATTCAGGCAAGTAGAAAAAAGCTTTTCCAGGGATGCATATGAAGTCCTGTCTCATCGTGTTGGCTAGGATGATCTACACATTTGTTCTCTGCCGCGTGACCATCGAAAACGCTGCAGCTACAGCCTGAGTTAGGTTGAAGACCCAGGCCGTGGTGAATCGGTTGAGTTGTTTGTGACTGCAGGCTTTACCCATTTTGCAGGTATCCATGTAGGCCCAGAACCTGTAATGACACAAGTATACCCTCGCCCCCATGTTACCAACTGAAATGGACCATCCCATTTGCCTGCTTTGTTTTTTATTAACACCATGAGCTTTTCATCAAACGCTGGCATTCCTGTTGACATGGTTTGCGTTGACATGCTTCACAATTGGTGGTACTATATCTTCTCCTGCTAAGCGCAAGAAATTCAATACATATTGTACTTTCATCAATTGATTTGCTGGTGATTCCCTGGACTCCCCCTGCTTTTGTCTTTGTAAATATTGTTTTATCACTAGATGTGTTCATTCAATAATAGCTTGTCCTGTTGGGGCGTGTGGTACTCAGGGTCATTTGTGTCCTGGTGCGATCCTGGCTTGCACTGCGTTTCCAGTTTCCCTGATTTTGCCCAATAGGGTTACCATCTTTATCAAGTTGAGATCGATACTGATTGACATAGTGCCGACTTCTATGACAACGTGGGCAAATTCCTGGCATTTGATTTCGCAGGGGCCCATTTCTTTGATGTCCTTGCAAATTCTTATTACACTGATAACTGTGGGCAACAAGGCCACTTAAGCTATAACACCGTTTTGCCCCTAAAGGTCTCATTGCTGTTGCAAAGGCGTCTGCTAATACAGTCGCATGTTGTTCCATCGTGCCTACACGATTTGCTGCCTCTACCATCTCTACCAGGGTTGCATTACGAGGTAAAGATATTAATATCTTTTTACAATCTGGATTCGCATTTTCTAGGACTAGTTTTAGTAATAATGATTTCTGGCTTCTGGATGCTCAATTTGCTTTTCTATTGCACTCCGCAGTTTGTCTATAAAAAGCATATAGGGTTTGTTGTTTCCCTGCCGAATAGATGTAAAAGAGACTGGCTGTTTTCCCACTTCAGGTAAAGTTAAAAGTGCTCTGAGTGCCATTCTTCCTGTTTCTCTTAAAATATCTGGCAACAGCCTCGATTGTGCCTGTGGGTCAGCAAACGGACCTGCCCCCGTGTAATGATCTGTTCCTACCCCAAATAATGGGTCTTCTTGTGGGCGTCCTAAGTTTTCCACTGCCTTCACTTCTGCAAATTCCATAAACTTACCTCTCCATAACAATTTTTGTGTGTGGGTTAAAATCATTGATGCTAACTGCTGACAATCATACGGAGTAACCAATTGTCCACATAATACATTTTCCAACAATGTTTGTGAAAAGGGCGAATGCAATCCATCCTGCATAACAGCTTTCCTGACTTCCTTGATTAACTGCCAATCAAAGGCTTGATATTGTGGTGGTTGATTCGGTTGTAGAATAACTGGAAATGCTAAATCCACCTTTTCTCCTTCCTTAAGTGCATCTAATTTCATCTTTGTCCATCTGTTCCTAATATTGTCCCCTTCATTATTACCTAAGGTTTTAACCTTTTGTCTTTTTTCTTCATCGCTGCTGCTGTCGCTATCACTTCCAGTTTTGCATTGAGTACGTTTAACTCTTTTTTTTCTTTGATTTCTTAGAACTTTTATACGACATTGTAGTAGCACTTTCAAATTGCTGCTCGGACAAGGACCGATCTTTTTCCTCGTCACTAACATCTGTCTGAGTGCCCTCTGAGATAAAACCTTCTTTTGTAGGCACTAATGCCTTTTCATAAATTACCCCTGACAAAGGCTTTTCGGGGGAGGTATAGGCATTCAAGAGACTACTCTGTGTGGGTTGGGCTGCTTGTTTTTCAGCCTGTAAATCTTTTAAAGTCTCATGAATCAATCGCCACGTTTTTAGAATTCGCATAGCATTTACATCTCCTTTTGAAGCCTTTTCAAAAAACAAATCTCCTGCTTTTCTCCAAGTTGAGATATCAAAAACATATGGAGATTCCACGGGCATTCCATTACTTTTAAGCCAGGCTAATAATAACTCTAGAGCTCGTTTTTCGTATTTACTTCCTCTTTTGTTTAGCATATGCTTTATCATCTTAACTTCTTCTTTCTCTGACACTGACACCTGAATTCCCATCGCGTTTCTCGGCTGCTCACCTGATTCCTTTGTAGCAGGTGATTGAAGGCCCGGGGTCTTTTGTCCTGCTCAGGTCCGCTGGCTGGGATGATCGTTTAGCTGAGATGCCTCCCCAAACGCAGCCTTTCTTGTAGGTGTGCTTTATCGATCCCTGGATCTGTCCATCCTGATTCTTCGGACTTCTTTGTATCACGTCGGACTTCTTCGGATCATGTCAGGGGTCACCATTTGTGGAGATCGACACACAGACTCCGATGCAGAATCAAAGACCTTTTATTGTCAGAAGGCTGCATTTTTATATTCTTCAGAGTTCTATCACGCGCTGGATGTTTTTCCATGATTGGATACATACAGCTGTCCACGCGCCTAAGTTACACTTGTGATTGGTTTCTTATACATGATCACGCACTGCTGCAAGAAGCAAGTTTAACATTCTTTTGCTAGATAACTTGCTCTTTATCTTACACTTCTTTGCAAACAATTCTATTTCTTCACCACCTAATCCCTCATATCTCACTGTTCAAGGCCCTTCAAGAATACCATGCTGCTCGTTAATATAAAATGTCTCCAACGGGTAACAAGTGATCTTGGGTTCTGGACTTACTGTACCAGTGGATGGGAGCCACTGTGTTCTTTTTTTTTGGATAAAGAATGAAAAAAATACTTTTTTTTTTTTTTTTTTTTTGCCTATAATTAGTGTTTTCATGCCAAATCTTTTCATGGAGGACTGTATTTTTGAAAAACTATCTTTCACCTTTCACTAGATTGGTGATTTATGGCAACTTTTCCTATTCCTGGCACAATACCCTCTTCTTCATGTTTTTCATCCCAATATGTACTAATGTAGGATGTGTCTGCTTTTTGGCAGCATGCGGCTATATTTGCCATTGAAATTTCCTCCTAATTTCCTCATGTTTTTATTCTCATTTTTCCACAGGTTGAGCTGTGTGTTTGCTTGTCAGCTTCTGTCCATGCCATGACTTGGAATAGCCAAGCAATACATGAGAGTTTCACAACTATCAAGGATCCTTTGAAAATGTCATCACAGTCTTTTTACTGGGAGAAAGTTTGAGAGTAGAGTAATTCTAAAACTGTTACAGACTTTTACAGTGGTACAAGTGAGTTGCAATCAAAGTTTCTGAAGACCTGTGAAGGAATGTTTTGTTTATGTTGGATATTTCATAAAAATATTCAAAATAAAATGAAATTCTAAAGCAAAGGGAAAAGAGTTCCCTGGTAATTAAAGCATGCTGTATTAGAGGATTTAGTGTTTTCTGTTTTGATCTTGAATTGCTGGCTATGCAGAATTGAAATATTAGATCTTCAACTGGCAAAAATATAAGTTATTGAAAGTATTGGTCAAGAAGCATTGTGGGTATCTGTTAGGAACATGAGTACTCATACTCCTTTCCTGTCAGGAAGAGGACAATAAGGACTTTTGTGGGTTTGGCTGTGTGTTTTGCCCTTGGACAGAAATTTCTGGAAGAGCTTGTGAGGGGGGTTGTTGTGTTCTTTTGTATAATAACAATTTTAGATGTTAGACTTCAAGGTCTGCAGCTGACCTTTTCTGAGAAATACCTGCTTGCATAGACAAATGAGATCTCATTTAGAGTGGCTGTCAGTTTAGTTACTGTGAGTTTAAAAATAAAAGTCTCCCTGTGTCCTGGTACATCAGTAAGTGAAATAACAATAATGTTATAAAAGGTCTTTTTTCTCTTCAGTTTGGACTATAAGAATCCATCAGTCTGGATTTTGACTCATTGCATGTTTGTGCACCTGTATTTGATCTTCAGAATTCATATGGTTACACAGATTTGTTTACATGTAGAATTACTTAAAATTTTTAAAAATATAGAAAAAATCCCTTTATCGTATTGGACCAAATTTAAACTTACAAATATTAGATATTTAGTATTACATAATACAGATGTTAACAAAATAATAATTTCACAGAGATGCTATGAATTATTAGCCACATCGGGGTTGTAAGGAATTCTAAGTAGTCTTTATATTTTTCTTGTTATTGTTAAACATGTGGTCTCCTAAGATTGAGTATATGTCTTGTTCCCGATTATGACAATTAAAACCCAGCTGATATAGGAATAACTTAGGAAATGTTAGGGGCAAATATGGCTTATATGCTACTTACTCCAATGTGCATAAATTTGAGTTAGTTCTGAAGTAATTTTATCAGGCTTTCAGTCAGGTTTTGAAGTTGAATGAATAGTCAGATGAGAATTTTTCTAAACATTTGAAAGTTACACAGAACCAAAATGCAGTCATCCAAAGAGTTACTTAAAATCACGTTTTCAGCAAACACATAATCAGCATAGCCTTCCTTCCCCATCGATGTGCTTGTCAGTAATCGTTATCTTCTCTAAAATAAGCAAAACAAAAAAAATCAATGCTTGTAGCCTATTTCTTTGGGGCCACCCATATTGCTGAGATTGTGTTTATGTCCTAGCAAATGTCTTGACTGGATGCCCTTATTCACTAGGAAAGCGCGTGGAAATCCAAGTGTGGTGGCTTCCAACAACGTCGCAGTTTAACTCTGTGGAACACAAAAATTTTGTATGACGCTTTTCGGGCTTGCAGTGCTTCACTGAGAAATCCTCTGCATCATTGACCTTAGTTGTAGGACTTTGCCTAGGAATAATTATTCATGTTTTCATCAATAGTTTGCTAGACTGGAATGTTACCATTATAATGTAAATTAAGTACATTATAAACAGATGTGAAATAATATGGTATTTCGTACAAACCAGTCTTACTCTAGTGGGTTAATGTTTTTGATGTTTAGAACTCTGAATGGAAAAAAATTCAATTGAAATATTCATTGGGACTGATTCTAATTAACTTCAATATCTGATATTTACTGATCTGGTAAAGATGCTTCCTATTAAGGAGCTGAAATGAGGTGGAGAGAAAGGTGTAAGAGAACCTCCAAATTCTTGCAGTTTGGATGTAGTTGGAATTAATTTAGTATTTGTATGTTTAAGTTTTAAAAATTATTTTGGTTTAATTGAAATATGTGTAGTAAATGCAATGGTTTCAATTAAATGCAATGGTAATTCAAGTAAATGCAATGGTTTCAATTAACTCTTCAGAAGGCTGCTTGATAAAATTCACTGGGAGGTGGTTCTAAAGGACAAAGGGGTGCAAGAGGGCTGGACGCTCCTCAAGAAGGAAATCCTGGTGGCACAAGAGCAAGCCATCCCCATGTGCCATAAAACGAGTCGGTGGGGAAGAAAACCAGGTTGGCTGAGTAGGGAGCTTTGTAGCGGTCTCAGAAAAAAGAAGAAAGTTTATGAGCTTTGGAAGAGGGGGCAGGCGTCCCAGGAGGACTACAAGGGTGAGGTGAGATTGTGCAGGGAAAAAATCAGAAGGGCTAAAGCCCAACTAGAACTTCAACTGGCCACTTTGGTCAAAGACAATAAAAAGAACTTCTTTAAATATATCAGTGGCAACAGGAGGACAAAGGAGACTCTCCCTCCCTTGCTGGGTGCAGAAGGGACAGTAGCGATGAGGGACGAGGACAAGGCAGAGGTGCTCAATGCCTTCTTTGCCTCGGTCTTTAACTCCAAGGAGGAATGTCCTAGGGATACTTAGCCCCCTCAGCCGGAAGATAGTGGGAATGAAGCTCCAGCTGTCCGGGAGGTCTTGGTTAGAGATCTACTTGGCCAATTAGGCATACACAAATCCATAGGGCCAGACGGGATCCATCCGAGGGTATTAAGGGAACTGGCAGAGGTCCCCGCCAAACCCCTTTCCCTCATCTACCAGCAATCCTGGCTGACTGGGGAAGTGCTGCTTGACTGGAGACTGGTGAATGTTACGCCCATTTACAAGTAGGGTCGAAGGGAAGATCTGGGGAACTACAGGCCTGTCAGTCTGACCTCTGTACCGGGGAAGGTCATGGAGCAGATCATCTTGGGTGCTATCATACAGGACGCACAGGACAACTGGGTGACCAGGCCCAGTCAACATGGGTTCACCAAAGGCAGGTCCTGCCAGACCAATTTGATCTCCTTTTATGACAAGGTTACCCGTTTAGTGGGCGAGGGAAAGGCTGTGGATGTGGTGTACCTGGACTTCAGTAAAGCCTTTGACACCGTTTCTCACAGTATCCTGCTGGAGAAACTGGCTGCCATTGGCGTGGACAGGCACACCCTCTGCTGGGTTAAAAACTGGCTGGATGGCCGGGCCCAAAGGGCTGTGGTAAATGGAATTAAATCCAGTTGGAAACCGGTCATGAGCGGTGTTCCCCAGGGTTCAGTGCTGGGTCCAGTCCTGTTCAACATCTTTATCAATGATCTCAATGAAGGCATCGAGTGCACCCTTAGCAAGTTTGCAGACGACACCAAGCTGGGTGCAAGTGTCGATCTGCTTGAAGGAAGGGAGGCTCTGCAGAGGGATCTGGACAGGCTGGATCGATGGGCTGAGACAAACGGGATGAGGTTCAACAAGGCCAAGTGTGGAGTCCTCCATTTAGGTCACAACAACCCCATGCAGCGTTACAGGCTTGGGGAAGAGTGACTGGAGAGCTGCCAGTCAGAGAAGGACCTGGGTGTGTTGGTTGACAGCCGGCTGAACATGAGCCAGCAGTGTGCCCAGGTGGCCAAGAGGGCCAATGGCATCTTGGCCTGTATCAGAAACAGCATGGCCAGCAGGAGCAGGGAGGTGATTGTGCCCCTGTACTCAGCACTGGTGAGGACAAACCTTGAGTACTGTGTTCAGTTTTGGGCCCCTCACTACAAGAAAGATATTGAGGTGCTGGAGCATGTTCAGAGAAGGACAATGAGGCTGGTGAGGGGGCTGGACAATAAGCCCTATGAGGAGAGACGGAGGGAGTTGGGGTTGTTTAGCTTGGAGAAGAGGAGGCTGAGGGGAGACCTCATCACTGTCTACAACTACCTGAAAGGAGGTTGTGACGGGGTGGGTGCTGGACTCTTCACGCAAGTGACAAGCGATAGGATGAGAGGAAATGTCTGCAAGTTGTGCCAGGGGAGGTTTAGACTGGACATTAGGAAGAATTTCTTCACTGAGAGAGTGGTCAGGGACTGGAACAGGCTGCCCAGGGAGTGGAGTTGCCATCCCTGGAGGTGTTTAAAAGACAGATAGATGAGTTTCTTAGGGATATGGTTTAGTAGGGAGACAGGCACAGTTGGAATTGGTGATCTCAGAGGTCTCTTCCAACCTAGTAATTCTATGATTCTATGAAAATGGTGTGAAAGATTTTTAACACAAGGACTTAGTGGGAGATGGAATAACTCACGAGATCTTACAGGTACCTAAGGGATCAGAGCACACTTTGTCACAAAGATCAGAACCTGGCTTTTGGTAGAGAATGTAGAGTGTTGAGCATTTTTAGACTTCTGAAATGCAACCTTTGGTCAAGGTGACCAGCTTTTCCATTGCTTATGTTATCATCTGTGTACAGTAAACTGTATGGCCAGTCATTTATTTTCCTTGTAGAAGGAGTTAGTCTAAAATGCCAGGAGGATAAATCTGGGAGTTTGTAAGGTGACAATTTTAGTTTATCTCTGAATTTCTTTGCAAAATGGACTTTTCTTGGGTGATGCTTGTTGCAAATTTTAAGTTACCATTACACTAATTTTCTTTATAATTGACTTTTTGTATATATCTTTAAAACATGATTTAATTCGATTATGTTAAATAGCAATGAATGGATGTTGTAACAAGATCATCTTCTAAAAACACCTTGTGTCAAATCTGAGGTCAACCTTAAAAGCTTGAACTCTGCATTTTTTTGTATTTTAATGCCTGACCTTTTTGTACCAATAACATCATCATAGCTGTTACCCGCAAGAGGTACAAACCTGTATTTAATGTTGTAGTAATTGAAATAAAATTGATTTATATTTTCCTCAAATCCAGATACTATGGAGGTAATGCTAAAGTATAGTTCTAAATTGGAAACTTCCTCTGATGTGTTTCTTGTGTCTGTTGCATCTCTAGTGTGAAAGAGCAGGTTTTTTATTGGGCTGGAGTCTAGCTGTCAGGTCTAACACTGTTTCTTACTGCAAAACAAGGTTCTCGCCCTCTCCTCCTCCATTTCCTTATTTCACCACATTGAAAGCCAACTCTGGAGAGAATGTGGCTGTTTTGGATGGTGTTCAGAGAACAGATCAAATCAAGGTCTCTCTTTATGGTATATAGGTTGTGACACACATTTCTTAGTGAAAATGTCTTCACTGGTAGTGAATGTGTTTAAAAAATGACTCAGGCTGTCTCATTGCTACAAACCTTTGGTAGCAAGACGACCATGTTCCTACTGTTAAGATGAAAATATTATTTATTATGTGAAGTTGCAGAAAGTTATTTTGTGACTTAGGGTTGGGTTTTTTTTCTTTTAATTTCTCCCGTGTCATCTTCCTTCCTAGTCTGAGAGCGTTATCTTTTGATGGGACTACTTCTGTGTGTTTTGCTACATTTCCAGTGCCTGCCTTTCAGGGAAACAAGGATCATTAAAGCAGGCATTTTAAGAGCTAGCACAATTCAATTAACACCCATTAAGTCCTTTAGCAACTTTTACAAGTATGAATCTTTGAAGCATCTCTGGGAAATGAGGAATGACTCAGAGTACTGCTAGCCTAGCATACATTAAAAAATCAGAAGCACAGGGAGTTTAAGCTGCTTATTCAAAGCCACATGAGCTGATCGGTGGTAGCATGAAACTGAAAGCCGGATCTTCAGATTGTTAGTTGGCCTTCTGGTTCTCTAGACTGTTATTTCCTGACTGGTGTTGGAGCAGTTTTGCTCATACCATTAGGATGCTCCTGATGGTTAAACATATTAATGTGGGAGACTGAAGGTAATAAAATCCAGAGCAAATCTGGGGAAGTTGTTAAGTAAGCAATTTAAGCACACAAATAATTTTTATTCCTGGAAAATACTTTTCACTTATGCATGTAATATATGTAAAATTTTATTTATAAAGGACAGATTTTTCCTGTTAAATCAGGGCAATACGTAGTGAAACAGTGCTGACTGAAGATTAAATATCTGATTGTTTCTTCTCTGACAGGTTCAGACAAGAATCTGTTGGTCTTTCCCTGACAAATGGAGAACTATTTCCAAGCAGAGGCATATAACCTCGATAAGGTTTTAGATGAATTTGAGCAAAACGAAGGTGAGTCACTTTGAACAAGATCACAGATGCACATCAGATGTGTTCTATAGAGAACACCATTGAAGATCACTTTTTGGATTTGAGTTGCAAATTAATCTCAGAACTTGCAAAAAACATCTGTTAATTTTTGATGGTGTGTCTTCAGTATTTGTAGCAGTATTCTCTTCTGTTTCCATTAATCTTGTTTACTGTTTTAAAATTTCTCACTCTTTTAATAGAAAATCTTCCATACGCTTTTTAAAGAAAGGTTTTGTTAAGCTTAATCTCAGTGGCAATATTTTAATCACTTATTTTAAACAAATTAGGCAAAACTTATTTTAAGCTTCTTTTGCAGTTTGGGGAGACTCAAGCATAGAAATGTTTTATTAGGTCACATGAATCATATAGTGAAAGTTACTGTTTGAGTTATTAAATGTTTTGTTTAGACTGGTTGCTACTTCTGTACTGACAAGGAAGTTGAACATTTTATGGGAATGGACATCTTTCTAGGCATTTCTGGCTATCTAAAGTATATTAGTCAATAGTTTAAAGTTGCTTGTGCAAATTCAGCTTGATGCTAATTGGTGTAACTCTAAAATTCTTGAGTTCCAGAAGCATTATGCAATTACACTGCTAATGGTTGGTCAAAGGTGTTAGCTGTGACAGATGTGTTTTTCTGTTGTACCCATATTTGAACATCTCTACGTTTATATAACAGTTAATAGAACCTGTAGCATTAGTAGGACAGTAACTTCTCTTATTTAAACGCTTTCAGATGCCACTGTTTCACCTACACTATTGGGTGCAAAGTGGAATCAGATTCTAGATCTGCCTTCTCGTCGTCTGTCATTTAACCCGACCGTGGCCAATGTGAATGAAGCTACAACTCCTAATGACTGTCAACAGAGATTAAAATCTTTCTCTTTATCTCATTCAATGACTACACCAACAGGAGGAGGGGATCACTGTGCTAATGGAAAGGATTTTAGCATAAACCCAGAGACCCCAGTCATGTGGATTGATGATCAGGCAGCAGCAGATGATCAGTTGATTAAAAGGAATAGTAATCGCGATGATCAGTGTAACGCTGTGGAAACAGGAGAAAAGAAATATGGAAATAGAGTTTGCGTGCCAGAAGAGAGAAATGTGCTAGTGGTGGCAGTCATGCATAACTGTGACAGAAGAACGGTACAAAGTGGCGATTTGATGGATTGTAAAAATTACAACAGCCAGTCCCTAATGGACACTATTAGCTTTACACTGGATAATGAAACCCGACAGAGTGATCAGTTTAGTGTTACTGTAAATGGATCCACAGAAAAAGATACAGATACAGAAAAGCAAGTAAATCGACTGTGCACTAAAGATGACTCTCCAAGTCATTCAATTAATGCTTCATCTGAAAGCTTGACTGTTGCATGCCCCTCTTCTGGATTAAAGGATGATTTTAATATGTGTAAAGATTCAGTGTTTTCAGAATCCACAACTGCAGGGATTAATGCAGTGACTGTCTTGCAGAGACCTGTTGATGGTACCATTAAAATGCAAGAAAATGGTGTATCGGTTGAAAATTTTACTAGTAAAGCCATTCCTCAGAGAACGGATATAGAAACTAAAAACTCTTCTTCCAATTCAAGTAATGGAAACTTAATCGTAGAACAGGAAGCTACCCAACAGTTACAGTCTAGGCTATCTGGGCTCACTGATATTTGTCAACCTAATATGGCTGGAAGTGGCGATTACAAGGAATGTGTTGCAGAATATTTTGCCCCTGAGGATGTTAGTGCCACTGAAAGCAAAGTGGTCAAATGTGATAAAAACCTTGGCACAATGGAATTGCTCAGCATGGCAGAGTGTTACCCTGAATCTCAGGAGATAACTAATTGGGAACTGACTAAGTTGAATGAGACGAATAACAAGCAAACTCTGGGAGAGAATGAAAGACTTTTGCAGACCAAACAGCCTGATGAGGCATCTAGTAATAGTAAAGAAGGGGGAGATGGGGTGATGGAGGCAGGTGTAGACTTAAAAGGGACTGGTATAGATGAGCTTGAAGGGTCCACTCTCTCTGATGTGGTGGCTAAATCAGCAGCAAGCTCTCTGTCTAATGGTTGTGATTCCTATGGAATGCAAAACCCAGTTGTTGTTCATGTTCCAAAGACTTTACCCTCCAAGGAAGACTCGGTAACAGAGGAAAAGGAAATAGAGGAGAGCAAGTCAGAATGTTACACTAATGTTTATGAACAGAGAGGAAACGAGACCACAGAAGGAAGTGGTCTTATTTTAAACAGCACTGGTGACGACATAAAGAAAAATTATTTACATAATCTTTGTAGTCAGGTTTCATCCATGCAAGGGCAAACTTCACCAAAACCAGTAACTAATCTGCAGTCTATCAGTGTTCCTTTTGGTGGTGCAAGACCTAAACAACCTACAAATCTTAAACTGCAGATTCCAAAGCCATTGTCAGACCACTTACAAAATGATATTGTTCCCCCAAATTGTGAAGGTAATAGTAAAAATAAAAATTTGTTTGGTAAGACACAGTTAGGGGGTACAGCAGATGTGTTTTCTGGTGAAACATCTTCACATGCCTCTGTTACTGATGCTAATGGGGAACATTTGGAAGAGTATGAATCTGGAGTCTCTAATAGTCCGTGCCTTGCAGTAGCCCCAGATAGTCCAGATAATGATCCAGATAATGATCTCAGAGCTGGTCAGTTTGGAGCTCCAGCCAGAAAGCCTTTTACGACTTTGGGTGAGGTAGCTCCAGTTTGGGTTCCAGATTCTCAAGCACCAAACTGTATGAAATGTGAGGCCAGATTTACATTCACCAAAAGAAGACATCATTGCAGAGCGTGTGGGAAGGTAAGTTTGTATTTTGTAAGTAAGCTCAAAGCACCCTTTTTTTTTTTTTCTGATGGTGTGTAAAATCAAATCAGAGGGCTTCACTCACTGGCTATAGTATTCTTTCCTAAAACGCCATGTTTGATTTGCGAGGGGAAAAAAAAAAGTTTCTAAGATCTAATCTAGAATAGGAATAACTAATTGTTATTTATAACTGAAAGAACGATTAGCTTGTATGAGTAGTGTATTAGTTGATTGCAACAATCAGCCTCATTGGGTTCATGTCAAACTGCTATAAAATAACCAAGCGTAGGAAACTAGTTTGCAGAAATCACTACATTGATAATCCTATTAAAGATACTGAAACATATTGATGGGAATTGGAAGTATGCTGTGGAATTGCTGGTGTTCCTGCTGGTTTAGTTGGCTGATCAACTCTGCTCTTTGAAATCTTCTTTGCTAACCTTTCTTATGTTGCTTACATTATTTTAAAGAATATGTATATACTCTTGGAAAAAAATATGGTAAATTATCTGTAACTTGATGTGTGTACACATAGTGAGAAATTATATAATGAAGAAAACTAAAACATTATTTCTGTGTCATTTTATGTTGTGTTAGAATTATTGCTGAAATCTTATTTTTTTAAGTTTTATATATCTACCATCTAGGAGAACACAAATTCTTATGTGGCAAGTTTATGGTAAATGATTAGCTTCTAAAGTATTTCCAGATGTCTTGTTACTGAAATACAGGTCAGTGCAACATGGGAAATAGAAACTTAGGAAAGATATGATGATTCAAAAGAGGTAAACTAACACTCTCACCAAGTAGAGATTCATTAATATTTTTGAGAAGAAATATTGAACCCCACAAAAACCAAGAGTAAAAGTAACTTTGGTTCATTTAGGCCCTCTGCAAAGGTTTCTGAAGTTGATTGAAAGACCTCCTGACTGCTATGGGCAAGATTTTTAGCTACCAGAAGAGTGCAGGGAAGCAGAATGAATTGAACAAAGGAACTAAAAGAAGTAAATGTATCTAGAAAGCTCAAACCCTTATGCCACTTGTTTCTGGAAACAGCCTAGCAGAAAACACAGGCTTGTTCCTCTGAAATGGACTTTATGTGTGTGCCACTTGTCCCTCAGCAACCAAAAGGCAGAGCACTCGGTCTCCACTGCAACACCAGATGAGGAGATTTTATTTAGATGTGATTCTGAGAAATTCTGAAAAATCATTCCCAGGACACTTTTAAAGGCTAAGCAGACATTCATTGTGCACTGGTCTGGGACTTCCAGTTGCTGGCTTCTGCCCATCTTCTTGCAGGTGCATTGCAGTGGAAGTCCTGATGTGGAGTTAGTAACTACAGGTGATCAATAAGCATCGTATGAGACACATGTTTACCTTTCGTGTAGCTTTCATTTAATATCAAAGAGCTCAATCTCTTTCTCATTGTAGTTAAGGAGAATCTATAAGGCATTTAAGTTAAAGAAATATCCGTCACTTTAGCTTTCATGTATTAACTTGTACTGTCAGTTATTTAGGTCATGCGCTTTTTTGAGTTTAACAAATATTGCTACAATTTTCATTTGCTTATTTTTGTCTTTTAAACAAGTTCATTGCTTGGATTTAATTACTTCCCTGTAATGACTGAAGCCCTGAATTGCACGAATGAGAAGCAGAAAATTAAGATATCTGTAAACAAAATGGGTAAAACATGCCCAGATGGAGCCAAAAAATGTAGTGCGGGGTTTTTCTTATTTTTTAAACTACTGAAGACAAGCCTTGGGAAGAACAATCAGCATTGTTTTGGGTTATAGGTGAAAATGGATAAAATAAAAGGTCCCCTGATCTGTAAACAAACTCATTTCTCAGATGTGAAAAATACATTATGTATTAGTATTTAATATTCTCAGTGTTCTTACCGTAATCTTCAGACTTACTTGTTTCTAGAAGCTTTTGTTAGCTAATATTGTCTGGGCCAAATTTGAACACGTGCAGTCAAAAGATGTGGAAATTTTTTTTCATGCCTTCTTATGTTTTTTTCCTCTAAAAACCCCTCTCACTCATTAATAAATGCTAAGTCAAATTGCACTTACTGCAAATTGCTTTACAGTGCTTAATTCCTGTGATGATTTCGGGAGGAAAGAGACCAGAGCCTTTGACAGGCAAGCTCTGATGCATCCTAGCTGTAGTGGCTTGAGATGTAGCTACTCTCAACTGTCTGCTCCTGCTTTGTGGTTAAGATAATCATCCCCAAAGCAAGTCAGGTTCACCATGTGCCTGTGCTGTAGGCAGCTACTGAATCACAGTGACACCGCTGTTTCTATTCAGTGTATGAATCTCTAAGTATTGGGGAGTTGGGGAGATGGGCATCTCCAGCTCTTGCAGTTGATTGTTTCTCAGGGAAGTCACAGGAAGGACTAAATATTTTTGAACACAAATTTAGCACAACAAATTATTTTTAAGCTTTATTAGCATCATGAAAAGCCATTATAGTAGGGGTGAATGTATCTGTTTCATTCAGGAATGAAAATTGCATTTAAAAATAGTTGAGTGGCACCTGGGAAGTCTGTCAGTTTTTAATTTCAGGATAATAATTGTGAAATTAATGGAAGATATGAGCATCGGGGGAGTGGTGGAAAGTAATGCACTTACAGTAAATTCTGAATTAAAATTAAGGACCTGAAGAATGTGTGTGAACACATTAATAAATTTTACCTTATGTATTTATGTATTTTCTATTGTCAGATGAAACAATCATCCTTGATAGGAAAAACAGGAAATTTGTATGTCATTCTCTTACTGACAACCAAAACTATATTTTTCCACTAAAATATAAAAACATCACCGACCCCACTAGCACCTAATGCTTTAACAACTCCCAGTGAGTCCTAATAAGATAAAAATTTGCTTTGACACTGCTGTTATTTTTTTATGGCATGATATACTGATAGAATGACTTGATGATTGTTAATAAGACTGAAATGTCGATTGCGCTGGGTTGTATTCTTCCTCTGCATTACTACAGTTAGAAGGCTGGTGCAGCCTAAGAGGAGGTTTGGACATTCTGTCATTGCTTCTATTTTCTCTTTTAATATTTAGATCATGGCACTTGTGAGCTTTACTGTGAAGGCACAGTGTGTTGTTTGGTAAAGGGTCCTAAATTAGATATTAATTTGTGTTAGTCCTTCATTTATGGTTGAAGACATTGATTTTTCCATGTTCAATACTGAACTTTCGACTGGAGGTTTCTCCTAGAGAACTGAAAGGAAGTCAAATGTCTCTAAAATACATTGTGATGTTGTTATTAATATTCCCTAGAATGCTTGTAAATGGAGTTAAGGTGTAAACGGAGAAATTAGATTTTTAAAGTACAAAAAGGTTTCGATAGATGTGAAAGGGTTGTATTTTCTTTTTGCAGAAAAAGGCCAGCTCATATTTTGTTTCTGAAATGTTTAAGTTGATATAATTAGGGAACATTAAAATTGGTTGAAATAAGACAGGGTGAGCTCTTATGTCTTCACATTCGATTTTCAGCTCTCATGGTGAACTCAGATTATTTTATATGTGCTTATTTTAAACATTTGCCACTAAAGACAGCAAAGGCAACAGGCTGCAAAGTGGTTGTAATTTGGTGTGATCTTTAGCTTGGTTGCAATTTGGTTAGGCTTACATATATTTTTGTATGAAAATCCTGTGTAGTTTGTCTATATTACAGAAATACTGCTGTTGAAGTGATGATGGAATAATTTTTTTGATTAAGAAAACATTCTAGATAATAATAATGCATAGTGAATTATAATTAACATTTCAAATTTTCTCTTATCTGAGCTCATTTGTTAGATAGCTGCTGCTGTTTCTAGATTTCCTGAATGTGACATTATCTTCTGCATGAAGTGGGTATTCATCACTATCTTCATATCACCTGATTAATAATCCCAAAGAAATATTTTTTTTAAAATAGACAATATATTATTATTATTACTATTACTATTATTAACAAATAAGAAGTCATACAGGCACCTTGATTTGTCTGTTCTCAGGATTTTGTGATTGCAGTTGCTATTTGTAGGATCATATCTGCATTCATCTGTTTGTTTTGGTGCACAAGCCATGCTCATGTTTCATGGTTTTGCTTGTCTGGAGGAAGCCTTGACACTGTTCCCTGCCCAGGACTGGGGAATTGTTAGAGCTGGTCCGAGTGATGAGCGCTAGCAATGCCAGCTGCATCTCTGCAGCAGGTTGTCCCCCTGAGAATTTTGTACCAGGTTCCTCCTTAGCAGCCAGTGCATAACATTCAATTCATAATTTCTATCTAGTGTTGTGATGCTGTGGTGTTGGTAATGATGTGAATACAAGCTTTTTTTAAAAATATATAAATAGAGCAAGATTTTCCTGCAGTACCAATGTCACTCAGCTTTTTTAAAATGTAGTTTTATATGTAGAACACTTCAAACATTTTGATATATGCCACTTAAGTCCCAACTGAGGAACAGCTTGTTATATATGAAGAGATTAAAAAGCTAGAGTTGCTAATATAAATTGCCCTGCTGCAAATAAAAGTGACTTGTCTGAACTAATCTGTGCCATGACGATCTCTCACGTAGAGAAAACTTGTCCTTTTAAACGTAGCTGATTCTAGGAAGTACTCATTCTTTTTCTAAGTCTGAAATTAATTCCCAAACTGTTAATTCTGTGAGGGATTGTAAAGTGATAGGAGTTTATTACCCCACTGTCATTTATGACAAACATTTTTTAGAAACACCACCGTGCAGTATCAGGACAACATGCATTTGTGTTTTCCATGTAACACTGCTTCACCAGGCTTAGTCAGAAATGGACCCTGGGCAGGTATCAGTCACTGTGGCTTTAATGAGAAAGTACTGATAATTTACATGCTTATTTTGCATGTCTAGAGCTTTACAGGTATTCTCTTGTCTGATTTCATCGCTTCATCATATATTTTTAAATGACACATAAGTTGTTTCCACTTTGGTTCCAGGTGTTTTGTGCAGCGTGCTGTAGCCTGAAGTGCAAGTTGCTGTATATGGATCGAAAGGAAGCCAGAGTGTGTGTAATCTGCCATTCGGTACTGATGAATGGTAAGTGGAAAGAGAATCGGTGTTGCAGCACTTCACTGGCTTGGTGTTGAGCTGCAGTGATGGTATTTAAAAAAAAAAAAAAAAATCAAAATAATTTTATTTGAATGGGTAAGTGAGCTAAACCAGCAAAGGTCCTTGAGAGATCAGCGTGGAATCCCCGTGGAGTGTGGGGATTCCTAAACTAAATCTGATTGACAAAAGGCAAAAACTGGTAAGGTTGCAAAGCTTTCATTTGTGAATGCTGTACTGTTTGTAGGGTTGCAGAAACTGTGATTTTTAGTGGTTTTTTGTTCCTTATTCAGGAGCCTACTTTCTGTCCTTTGATGCCTGAGTGGAAAACTAACAGGTTGCCAAAGAGAAGACTAATGCAGTTGTGTCTCTTCTAGATACACACTATAAGAAATTCAGAAAGTAGTATTTATCCACAAATTAATACAACTCTTCTTCCTCCTTAACAACTTCATGGTAGCATAGGAGGTCTTGTCTAGAAACCTATCCACAGATGTGGGCACCTGAGTTTGGATTATTGCTTTGGGCACACTGCTGGAGAGACATTGTAAAACTCAGGGTGGTACTGATGTGAATATGGGACATACGAGAGAGGTCACAAGAGTTATGAAGTTAACAAGTAGAACAAACAAGAAGTTTTATAACCTCTGTTTGATGTAAGGAAAGAGTGTGTTTGGTTTTGACCGAAGGGCCATGGGATCTATTTTGTATTTTGTGCTTTATACTATTGACGCTTCAGATACTGTGGTATGAATGTAGGCAGACAGAGTGTTCTTCCCACTGTATCTTGAGGCTTCTGAAAATTTTGAGAACCTGCTGAGCCGACAGTTACCTTTGGGTGGTTTGCTGTCCAGTTGTGTGACATGACACTGAGACAGCTGTTGCTGAAAGGCTCGATGTTCAGTTTTCATGTCTTGAATTGAGAAGGTAGAAAAATTGGGAGTGCTTAAATCATGAGAAAACTTGTCTCATTGTGAGAAATTCCAGGCACTCTGTCTTTGGATTATTAATGGAAAGGTGAATAGGTGACTTGATCTCAGGGTATAAATATATATATGGATAACTGAAACCTGATGACGGAAGTTACTTTAATTGTAGAGAAGGTCTGACAGGCACACTCTAACATAATAAGTAGAGTGAGAAGTCAGATAAATTCAGGTTCTAAATGCAAGCTTTTAACCGTTAGGATAAGTAACTTTTCTTATAATTACTGAACAGTTATCGTGGAATCTCCATTGCTGCAAATGTCTAGTTCAACTTCGGAGACTTTGATAAAAGACTGCTGCTGTAGTTTTAAACAAGAATTAGTTAGATAAATTCTGTTTTATGTCAGCGTTCAGAAAAGGTAATTTTGATGGTATCTTTACATTTTACTGTATAGTGTTTTATCCAGGCTGCTGTTTTTCCAAAGATGTGGTAATTTGTTGCACATTCAACTAAACGTAGAAGCTCATGGCTTTATTTTTTCTCCAAAGAAATTCAGTATTATGTAGGTTTGGTTGAAAGTAACTGAGTGCTTATTCTTGAGATGAGCTTCCAAAATTGGTACACAGTTTCTGATATTAAACAGGAATTTTTTTATTCTGTTTCAAAAAAGATTAAAGATTAATCAGTGTGCAGTGGTAGGTTTTAATTATTAATAATTATTTACTGTAGGCCAAATGTGTAAGGTGACAGGAAATTGTAGATTGTAATATCTAGGAATTAAACTTGAGCCCTAATGATGATGTTGAAGGGATGCTAAAATGTTTATATTTTGAGATGGAGAAATTAGCACATTTTAAGGTGTACAAGAACAGGGAATTACACATACACCTGGCGAAGGGCAGCTGGCTTCTTTTAGGGGTGAAAAGGATTTGTTTTCATCTGGGGGAAGGCAAGAATCTGAAAATATTTCAGTTGAAAGGAGAAGTGTTCTTGTAAAGCAGCATAATAAAATTGATCATATTAAAATAATTATCTTTTAAAAGGCTTTCTGTCCTGTTGCCAGGATGAGCACACATCAGTGGCAGCGAACAGTGGCACCACTGCTTGGTTTATTGTAGGGAGAGTCCTGCCAGCACACTTAGGTGTGCTTACCCTGGGCTGCCTCTCTGATTTTATCGCTGCTGCAGTGCTTTGTGATGATGCTTTTGGTTGCTGCTTAGTTAACCTGTAGGCTGATAATACCTGATGCTTGCAGTTTCTTTGTTGGTACAGGGTTGGGTTTTCCTCCCCACTCAGTGCAGCAGGTTAAGCATTAATCCTTGCACAGTCTTGGAGCCGAGGTTTGGAATCACACTTTAGAAGTAGTTACTTCATTTTGTAGCTCAGTATCTGGTTTGTGTTTCACTGGGATGTGGGGGGAGCATTGTATGTTTTCTGACACTTTTCCATGGCCACTCTATGTTTTTAATAAGTTTTCAGTGCTATTTTTATGACATTTTCAATTGCTGAGTTGGCACTTTGCTTGATTTATAGAAGGCTTTAAAAATGTTCTTTTACCATGCTATGACTTTTCTAATAAAAGGATCGTAGAGATGTAACTTTAATTTTATGCATTTTTAACACTTCCTTCTTACAGGACCCATACTCTAAATGAATAGAGAATTGCTGTTAAAAATACTTCCGTGTAATTAATCTTCTCAAATGGGAATGTTAATACCTTTTCCGCTGGCAAGCATTTCACTCTATTGGTTTTGCAGGTTAACGGGAAGAAGCAGGAGGAGTTTATGTTCTGTTTGGGGTTTTTTTGCCTCATTATTTTCACCTTGGTTTACTGACAATTCATAGCCAAAGGAATGCAAAGATGTACATGATTTATTCAGGCTTTATTGCTGCACTGAGAGCTTTGGTGGCGTGATATTTATGCCCGGCTGGAGGAATGCATTTATTTGCAATGTACAAATGTGACTGAAGGTGCAAGCATACATAGGATTTTTCTGGTACCTTGCATAGCTACAAGCCTTCCTTACAGATGAAAAGTAGTACTGTGGACATACAGTCCATTTCACTTGCTAGAGGAGAAATTTCCCTGTGATGGATGTTGTTGACAGAGAAGTTTTATGCATTATTGTTTGGGCAATTGAATTAAGGCTTGTCATGCCTTCAGAATTAATAGCATAACAGTGTTTTTGATAGTTGTTGATCCATATTCATCTGCCATGGATATAAAGAAATGCAAAATACTTTTTCTTGTATGCAAAAGATAAATCAGTTCAAGTGTCCTATAGGTTATAAAACATTGGAATGCCCATCTGTCCATACAATGTGATAAATATATATATAAGAATTCAGTGTTTTAACTTAAATCTTTGAAGAGGAAACACAATAAAGTATGAGAAACTAAACATCATTCGGATCAAAGTGTAACATAATTTTCAGAAAATATTTCAAATGCACTGATATTTTTATTGCACAGGACCAGTGCTGTTTCTCCTCCTGCTATGCATTTTCTTGCTTAATTACAGTCTCCTGGGGTTTTAAATAAAGGAAGAGGGGTTATCTTTGGCAGGTGACAGGGTCCACGCTTACTGTGGCTGAGAACTTAACACTGTGTTTTGGCCTGTAGATACCATCCTCTGTGCTCACGTTTCTTGTTCTTTGTTTGCTTTAGCTCAAGCCTGGGAGAACATGATGAGTGCCTCAAGCCAGAGTCCTAACCCTAACAATCCCGCTGAATACTGTTCTACTATCCCTCCTTTGCAGCAGGCTCAGGCCTCGGGCGCCTTGAGCTCTCCGCCTCCCACTGTCATGGTACCTGTGGGAGTTTTAAAGCACCCTGGAGCAGAAGGTGAGAGTACTTTTTTTTTTTCAGTCTACCTGTAGCAAGAATTTGGAAAGAATATCTGCAGTTCATCCATTCCAAATCCTCTAGCTAATACCAGTTGTGACATTCCTGCCCTCAGTGGGGACATCAGTTTTTAATGACAAGTAAACTGTTCTCAGCAGATGTGTTCATACGCGATGCTGCCATAGGGAATGCACTAGATGATGTTTGAAGTCCCTTCCACTCTACATTTCTCTATTTATTAATTTTTTCCATTTTGATCTTCTGTACTCATATTTTCTGGTCAATGTTGCTGTGAGAGCTTAAATTCTATTTTTTTTTTGCCTCTCTAGTGGCTCAACCTAGAGAACAAAGGCGTGTTTGGTTTGCTGATGGGATATTACCCAATGGAGAAGTAGCTGATTCAGCAAAACTGACGGTGGCTGGGACAACTTCCACAGGAACCTTAGCAGTGTCTCATGATCCATCAAAGTCCATGAGCAACAACACTTTATCAGCAGAAGTAAGGAAGCGTTAACGCTATTCCCCACTCAAAACACCATACTTGTTTTGGTCATGAATAGTATATTAGCTTCTGTGGTGATTTCAGAAAGGCTGATCTAGGAAATCTGTTGAGGCTTGTATGTTGTATAGCAAGTGTCCTCACTTATTTTAGTGTTTCCAGAACACAGAAACAACCATGTATTTTGAACTGAAATGACCTGTTATGAGGCAAAACACCAAGCAGTGTTTGAAGTCTGTATTCTAGATGGCTTCCAAGTGTTTGACAGCCTGCGTATGAAGGATATTTGTGTAGTGGATGTTTTAAAAAAAGCTGAATCATAGTCAGTAAAGAGTTTGGAACAATAACATTGTCATAGCATGAAGGAAAGGTACTTTGACACTTCGCATAAAATGATGTATGCAGGAAAATATAGAAATAATCTAACGATGTTAAAATCCACTGTACTCCGTGTGCGTGGAACGGAGACTTTGGTACATTTAGATTTTGTAAAGAGAGGAGTATGTGCGATGCAGTCTCTGTCTGAGCAAGCTTTTTAGTAAAAGTTCACATATAAGAGTCATCACATGATCATCTAATTGTTAAAGAGCCAAATTACTTGGTGCTTCTGGTTGTCCGGCACATACAGGCTCCTTCACCTACATTTTGTAATCTAGTCAGCCAGCTCTTCTGTTTTTATCATTATTGCTTTTGTAATGTTGTCCTTTCTTGTTGTTTGCTTCTTGTAGACTGATAATGCTTCTGTATTCTCGGGAAATATAACTCAGGTTGGCAGTCCTGTTGGCAGTGCAATGAATCTAATTCCTGAAGATGGTCTTCCTCCAATTCTCATCTCCACTGGAGTAAAAGGAGGTAAGGGCATAATTTGGCAGCTAGCTTTTATGCTTACCAGTTGCAATTAACCTAATAGTTATTGCGTTTATTTAAAAAATAAGATGCTGACAATATGCTGAATATTTGAGGAAATTCACAATAAGTGCCCATGGTGAAATGTTGTGACACATTTGCACCACCTTATTAGCATCCTGGAAGAACCCCATCTAGCAATGAAATTACTTTAAGAAGTAAAACACAAAGCAAAAAGAAAATTAACTTCAGTCCAGAAATATGTGCTAATTTCTTCACTAATCAGACTGTGGGGAATGTTTCACACAGAGATACATTTTAATTAGCCTTATGAATATTCATGCTTCCCTTCTCTGAAATTCTCTTGGAACATCCACTCTGTGTGAGGCATCCCCGAGCACTGCATTCAACAGCGCTGTTGTGCATCTTGGCCCACAGTGAAGCTTTTACTAATTGTGACGGCTCCTCCCAGAGTATCCAACCGAGGATAATTCAGAAAATTTCAAAACTAGTTTTTAAAAAGTTAGAAGAACCTATGTATTTGTTTATCTGACAGTTGCTTTTCGCAGTCTGATTCATGACATCCTGTAATATATTCCTGGGATTAACTTATTTTTCCATCTTTGATTTTTTTGTTCCTATTAAATATTTTGCTGATACACTGCATTTCTAATGTTAAGCTGGAAGTAACCTTTTACTGCAGGATAGTGTCAAAACCAAAATGTGAGCAGCATTTAATTTCAAAACGAATCTTTACCATCCTGTGTTAACTGTTCATGTGGGTGCCTTATTATTCAATCTCCTTCACAAAAAAGGAGTGGAACTACATTATACTTTTCAGCTTTTATATAGGTAACCTCACATAAATCGTGCTTTGAAGTTGGTTTTGTTTCATTCGCTGCCACATAATAGCTTTTCTTTGCAGAATTTTACTTATGATATTCTAATGCTATTTAAAAAGATTCCAAAAATATTTTTCACAGTAGAAAGCAAAATTACCTTTCTTTCTAGGTAATTTTAGCTGGAAACGTAATCTATTTCTTTCAAAAGCTGTTTTCATGAGTGTAATTATTTTTTTGTTAAAGCTTGAATACAAAGTAGATTATAATCATATGGATGAAAAAATTTAATTTGCTAGCATAGAGGGACATTACAGACATCTTTGAAGTTTCATGTTGGGATTCATTTTACACTGGATTTAGATCTTCTATGATTTATAAAAAATGGTTTTTTGGGTAGTATCCCCCCCTTCCTAGTCACTAATGCACAGAAAGCATAAGTGATGTGGCGTAAGGATAGGCCATGTGTTGGTGTTTGTCGTCCAGGACTGATGCTCTTGTGCTTTACTATGATATAAATAACCATTGTTAGCTTCTTTGTCATTTGGGATTTCAGTTGACAACATGACACATTTATCATTTTGATGTCTGCATTCTCCTCCAGCTAATATAAAAAAAAAAGTGGATTTGTAAAACAAGCTTTACTTTTCTAAAGGATGTGCAGGGGTTATGCACATAAATACTATTGAAGTTTGAAAACACCACCCTAGGAAACAATCAATCGAACCAGCTTGAACCAGAACTTAAATAAGGGTTTTTTTAAGATGTCAAAAAAGGAAAAACCACAAAAAGCATCAGAATCTGGGTTATCTGGTTATAAGTAGAGTGCTGTACCCAGTAGGTTAAGGACTTCACTGTTTATTTGTTTCTTTCATAGACTATGCTGTAGAAGAGAGACCTTCTCAAATCTCTGTCATGCAGCAGCTGGAGGATGGTGGCCCTGACCCTCTTGTATTTGTTTTAAATGCTAATTTGCTGTCCATGGTAAAAATAGTAAATTGTAAGTTTTTATTATTAAATAAGGCTTGAGATGTGAGAGAGGAAATGTTATTATATATATTATTAGTAGGAACAGCAGCATTTGTGTTTGGTAGGATAGTGTCTGGAAATGTGCATGAATTGAAAACTTTGTGCTTAGCCAACTTAAGTTAAATTATAAAAGGCTCTTTTCCAGTGCTTTAGACATCAATATAGATATTTTTGTGTGGAAAATATAAACTAGGCTGATAGAACCTCCAGGCTCAGTTTTGGAGATCAATGTCTCTTGTACAACTTGGTAGGGCAAGGTATTTTATCACTTGTTCTTACTTCGGTTGTCCAAGTTGTTTCCCTGTCAACTCATTATGGAAAAAGCAGATAGGATCCTGTAGCAATAGGCAGGTTCTGTTCCTCTGTACACTTCTTCTATCCTTTTCTATACTCTGTGTGTGTGTACATGTGCTGAGGGAGGGAGGAATGAATGGGGAGGCACATAGATGCCTTCTCTTGTTGGTACCTTAGTTGATCTCTACTGCATAAGAAAACATTTGAGAAATTGAGAATGACAGTTTTACAGTAAAATATTTTGGTTCTGTGAGAAGTTCATACAATAAATGAAGGTGTTTATAAACCTTTCAGCATGTCATTAGGCAGCAGTACAATTTTTTACATATACATATAAATGTCATTAGTGTGCATATATGCATATTAGACAAAAGATTTTATTTCAATAACTTAGTATTCTCAACAAATCAGCTGTGACTCTTTAGAGCACGTGTCGTCACCAACATTGGCATGAAGCAGAACAACATAGGGGCATCTCATGAAAACACCTGACGTCCAGCTACCCATCTTAAGAGCGAGATACCGCTGTCTGAAACTGGTATAGCTGTCAGGATGCACAGCCAACAGCCTGGCCTTTTCCCAGGTTCCTTCATTTCCATTTAAATTCTATCCTTTAACTTGGATACAGGAACTGCTAGAAGTCTGCTCTAGGATCTGACTGGGAGCTGTAATGCTCTGACTCATCCTTAGCTGTAAACTGGGAATTATTGAGCTGCTTTTGGTTTGGATGTGCTTGTGAGGTAACAGATTTAGAGCCTGGTTTGTCTGTGTGATAGATATCATAACCAAACATGCTGTAAAACTGATTCTTGAAAAAGCAATCTTCATGTAGGTAAATCTAGGCCTATTTTATGAAATTCTTGATTGTCTCTTCTGCTGCGTGTTTTCCTCTCTGCAGACGTGAACAGGAAGTGCTGGTGTTTCACTACAAAAGGCATGCATGCGGTGGGGCAGTCGGAGATAGTCATCCTCTTGCAGTGTTTGCCTGATGAGAAATGTTTGCCTAAGGATATCTTTAACCATTTTATACAACTTTACCAGGATGCCTTAGCAGGTAGGAATGCTCTCTGTTAAAAATGGTTTGGACGGATGATTGTACTGGGTCATAGAATCACAGAATTACCTGAGTTGGAAGGGACCCAAAAGGATCATCGAGTCCAACTCATATCCCTACACAGGACACTCGCAATATTCACGCCATTCACACCATTTTTGTCATTCAGCAAATGGCTATTTTTGTCTGAAGGAACATAAAAAGAGAATAAGGATCAAAGCTGATAGGAGGCTGAGTTGTTATTGGTTATTAGTATCCAGTGTTACAGTCATCTCACCAAGTAAAAGTATTAATGACGTGCTGGTAACCTGGGGAGCTGCTCCAAAAGTCTTCCAGCCTTCTCTCCTGGGTGCCAGGAGAGCAAAGAAATTTGGACTGAAAAGGCCACGCAGAGACTTGCCACAATGGAGCAGGAGGACTCTTCCTGTGACAACCTTGTGTTCGGCAGCCATTGCTGAATGTCTGCTCTGACTGCTTCTGCGACGTGCTGGGGTAAGAATTTGAACATGGCTGACATTTCTGGAATTAGTCCTGTACTTCATTTAGCAGCAAGAGTAGTAGGATACTCAACAGGGCTCAGGGGTACACTAATGTCTTAATTTGGATGGAAAAAAAAAAAAGGATCAGAAATTATCAGAAATTAAGTGATTTTAATCAGAGATTGTACAGCAAAGATAACAGTTCTTAGCTACAAATGTAGGTGTGTACAGAACAAAATTAACAATTGTAATTGAGCTCTTAATACGAATTGAGTTCTGTACCCAAGCTCTGGTGGTGAAAAAGAAAAAAAAAACCCTGAAACTATAACGTTATCCACCCCGAATTTCCTTCCATGCCAACACCTTATATCAAACTTAAACTTATAACCATATCATACATGTTTACAACTCATCCAAAAATAAGGTCCCCTTGATGTATACATCGTGTTTCTCTCCATCTTCTTGCATTACACACCAGGTGCAACCAGATCTCTGAGCAAAGACAATCCCACGAATGGGTTTGCCTTTGCTCGAGACAGGCTTAACCCAGACGGTTTTCCCTAACATACCTCTCAGGTGGATCACAGGGACTTTATCTCCATCTACAGTATGAAGGAGTTCTGACTGGGCAGGGCCAGCTCGATTGACCAAGCCTCTAGTGTTGACCAGCCATGTGGCCTTTGCTAGATGCTGATCTCAGTGTTTGAAAGTCCCTCCACCTAATGCCCTCAAAGTGGTTTTCAACAATCCATTGCACCGTTCAACCTTCCCGGCAGCTGGTGCGTGATAGGGGATACGATATATCCACTCAGTGCCATGCTCTTTTGCCCAGGTGGTAACTAAACTGTTCTTGAAATGAGTTCCATTATCTGATTCAATTTGCTCTGGGGTGCCATATTGCCACAGGACTTGCTTTTCCAGGCCTAGGATGGTGTTTCGCACAGTGGTGTGAGGACATGTCTCCAGCCATCTGGTAGTTGCTTTCACCATGGTGAGCACATAGCGCTTACTGTGGTGGGTCTGCGGCAGGGTGATATAATCAACCCGCCAGGCTTTTCCGTATTTATACTTATCCCAGCATCCACCATAACATAGGGGTTTCACTCTCTTAGCTTGCTTGATGGCAGCACATGTCTTACAGTCATAGATAACCTGGGAGATAATGTCCATGGTTAAATCCACCCCTCGGTCTCATGCCCGTTTATAGGTGGCATCTCTGCCCTGATGGTCTGAGGCATCATGGGCCCATCGAGCCAGGAACTCTCCCTTATGCTGCCAATCCAGATCTATCTGCGACACTTTGACTTGTGCTGATCGGTCTGCTTCTTCGTTCTTGCGATGTTCCTCATTAGCTCGATTCTTGGGTTCATGTGCATCCACGTGGCGGACTCCCGTGATCAGCTTCTCCACTCGAGCGGCATTATCTTGCCATATATCTGCAGCTGAAATGGGTTTTCCTCTACATTTCCAGTTGGTCTTCTTCCATCAGTCTAACCATCCCCACAATGCATTGGCTACCATGCATGAGTCAGTGTAGAGGTAAAGCCTTGGCCACTTCTCTCGTTCAGCAATGTTCAGAGCCAGTTGGACAGCTTTAAGCTCCACGAATTGACTTGACTCACCTTCTCCCTGAATAGCTTCCGCAACTTGTCGTATGGGGCTCCACACAGCTGCTTTCCATCTTCGATTTGTCCCTACAATGCGACAGGAACCATCAGTAAAAAGGGTGTAGTGTATTTCTTCTTTTGGCAATTGACTGTATGGTGGAGCTTCCTCTGCACGTGTTACCTGTTCTTCTTCCTCTTCATCTGCTAAACCAAAGTTCTCACTTTCAGGCCAGTTTGTGATGATCTCCAGGATTCCAGGGTGATTTGGTTTTCCAATACGGGCACATTGTGTGATCAGAGCAGCCCATTTGCTCCAGGTAGCATCAGTAGCATGATGTGTGGGGGCTGTCTGTCCACTGAACATCCACTTTAACACCGGTAATCAGGGTGCCAGGAGGAGCTGAGTTTCTGTTCCAATTACCTCTGAGGTGGCTTGAACTCCTTCATAAGCAGCTAAGATTTCTTTCTCTGTTGGGGTGTATTTGGCTTCAGATCCCCTGTAGCCTCGACTCCAGAATACAAGCGGTCGACCTCGAGCCTCACCAGGCATTTTCTGCCAAAGGCTCCATGAAAGACCGTTATTCACAGCTGAAGAGCAGAGCACGTTCTTCACGTCTGGTCCTGTCCTGACCAATCCAAGGGCTACAGCATGAGCAATCTCTTGCTTAATCTGCTCAAAAGCTTGCTGTTGTTCAGGGCCCCAGTGGAAATCATTCTTCTTACGGGTTACCAAGTAGAGAGGGCTTACGATCTGACTGTATTCCAGGATATGCATTCTCCAGAAACCTATAGCATCCAGGAAGGCTTGTGTTTCCTTCTTGCTAGTCGGTGGGGACATTGCTGTAATCTTGTCGATAACTTCTGTCGGAATCTGGCGACGTTCATCTTGCCACTTCACCCCTAGGAACTGCATTTCAAACTTTACTCTGTTTGGTAGCAAAACTGGCTTCCAAAAGAATCTGAACGATTTTCTTTCCTTTCCCAAAAACCTCTTCTGCTGTATCTCCCCATACGATGATGTCATCGATGTACTGCAGATGCTCTGGAGCCTCACCCTTCTCTAGTGCTTCTTGAATTAGTCCATGACAGATGGTGGGACTGTGTTTCCACCCCTGGGGCAATCTGTTCCAGGTGTACTGCACACCCCTCCAGGTGAAAGCAAACTGTGGCCTGCACTCTGCAGCTAGGGGAATGGAGAGGAATGCATTAGCAATGTCAATAGTGGCATACCACTTCGCTGCCTTGGATTCCAGTTCATACTGGAGTTCCAACATATCTGGCTCAGCGGCGGGGTAACCTCATTCAAGCCACGATAGTCCACTGTCTTAGTTTGGATGAAAAAAAAACCAAACCAACCAAAATATTCTTAAGTGATTTTAATCAGAGATTGTGCAGAATAGATAACAGTTCTTTGCTACAAGTGTATGTGTGCACAGAACAAAGTCAACAACAAGTGCGATTGAGATGTTAATACGGATCGAGTCCTGTACCCGAGCTCTGGTGGTGCCGGTCACTATAAGCTGCAGCTCCGTTCCGGGCAGCCCTGGGGTGGGGCGCACAACTTCTCCTAAGCCACAGCTCCGCTCCGGGCAGCCTCCTCCTCAGCGCCGATCCAGATGGTTATTGATCACACTCGCACTCACACACACACAGAGGGAAAGGAAAATAAAGATGGGGAGACAGAGAATATAGCAATGCAAGCAGAGATAGCAAAGCGTGACTATTCTCTATGCAGCAAGATGGCGAAAGAGAGCGGAGACCGGAAAACAGCCAGCGAAAGGAATGTCCGGGCAAAGGGGACACAACCTCTGCTCCGGTCTCCCCAGAAATGGCCCCTTCCCCCCCCACTGCCAGCAAAGGAAGAAAAAATTCCCTGAAAGAAAAAAAACAAACCAAAAACCAACCTAAAACTATAACATCCACAGTCAGTCTCCATTCTCCATCAGACTTACGCACAGGCCAAATGGGGCTATTGAAGGGTGAGTGAGTCTTACTAATCACCCCTTGACTTTCCAGTCCTCGGATCATCTTAGGGATGGGAATCACAGTCACGGTTCGTTTGGTATTGTTGGCGGTGCACTGTTGTGATAGCAATTGGCACTCGTTATTCCTCAACCTTCAACAATCCGACAGCAGAAGGACTTTCTGAGAGACCCGGCAATGACTTTAACTGTTTAATCTCTTCTGTCTCTACAGCAGCTATTCCAAAAGCTCATCTATGTCCCTTTGGATCCTTGAAATATCCGTTCCTGAGGTAGTCAATTCCTAGGATACATGGGGCAGCCGGACCAGTCACAATGGGTTGTTTCTGCCTGTTGCCACCAGTCAAACTCACTTCAGCTTCCAACACAATCAGTTCTTGAGATCCTCCTGTCACCCCAGAAATCACAATTGTTTCCGAGCCCACATGTCCTGATGGCATTAACGTACACTGAGCACCAGTATCCACCAGAGCCTCGTATTTTTGTGGGTCTGATGTGCCAGGCCACCGGATCCACACAGTCCAATAGACACAGTTATCCCGTGCCTCTACCTGACTGGAGGCAGGGTCCCTCTAACACTGATCTTCATTATAGCAATCACAACTCTTTCTTGATGGATACATTTTAGAGGTTCCCTCTAGTGGGTCAGATCCTTGGGAAATTGGCACCGCACCTACTCTTGCCGATTTTCTTCTCTCTTTGTCCTTCAGTTCTTGTACTCGGGCTGCTAGGGCATAGGTAGGTTTCCTGTCCCACTGTCTCATCTTCTCCATGGTCAATCAGAAAATACCATAGATCAGTTCGTGAAGCCTGTCCTCTTCTCCTAGCTGGGAGGCATCCAACTCTGACCCTGGAGGCTCTGATTCATACCGGTGCCACTTGACGACTTTAAAGACTTTCCTTAATCTTCTCTTTAAGTTTCCTAATCTCCTCCTTCTGCTCATCCCTAAAATTCTTCTGCTCCTTGTTGATGTTCTCAACCAGTGTCTCTACAGCAGCGATACGGGCCTGCACCAGGCCTTGGATAATTTTGTCTCATGTCCTGAGTTTATTTGCTGCGACACACATTATATCTCGGGACAACAAGTGTTAGGAGTATGCACCTGGTGCCCTGCATGAAAGGTTCCACCACATCTCTGGTGTGCACCTAACCTTGTCTGGATTGCTGAGAGGTTGCACATACCTTCCATACAGTATTTCTAGCAGTGCCATCTCCCTCAGGTGTAAAATTCCTTCTTCCATAGTCCTCCAAGATGTCTTCAGATGATGTGCCTGCAAGATATCCTTGTAGGCAAACGTTTCTCTCACACTGGCTAAAAGCTGTATCCAGAGTGAAAAGGGTCTCGATTCCCTCACAAATACCTCCTCTTGGATTCTGCAGGATTTTGTGGCAGATGCAGATGACCAGCGATCCGAGAAAGAGAGACAGAGAGAGAGACAGACAGAGAAAGAGAGACAGAGAGGGACACACAGAGAGAGACACAGAGAGACAGGGATACACACAGAGAGAGCGAGAGACAGAGAAAGCGAGAGAAAGGGAGAGAGAGACCGAGAGAGAGAGACAGAGAGACAAAGAGAGGGAGAGACAGACACAAACAGAGAGACAGAGAGAGATCGAGAGACAGAGAGAGAAAGCGAGAGAGATGCAGAGAAAGCGAGAGACGCAGAGAGAGCGAGAGACAGAGAAAGTGAGAGACGCAGAGAGAGCGAGACAGAGAAAGAGAGAGCAAGAGAGACGAAGAGAGCGAGAGAGAGAGAGAGAAAGAGAAACAGAGAGACACAGAAAGAGAGAGAGAGAGAGAGAGACAGAGAAATAGACAGAGAGAGACAGACAGAGACACACACACAGAGATAGAAACAGAGAGAGATCGAGAGAGAAATAGAGAGACAGACAGAGAGAGTGAGAGACCGAGAGAAATAGAGAGACAGACAGAGAGAGTGAGAGACCGAGAGAGAGAAACAGAGAGAGAGAAAGAGAAACAGAGACACAAAGAGAGAGAAACAGAGAGAGAGAGACAGAGAGAGAGACAGAGAAATAAACAGAGACAGAGAAAGATAGAGACACACACAGAGAGAGACCGAGAGACAGACAGAGAGTGAGAGAAAGAGAGAAAAAGACAGTGAGAGAGAGAGAGACAGACAGATCGAGAGACGGAGAGAGAGAGGCAGAGGGAGAGAGAGAGAGGGAGAGAGACGGAGAGAGAGAGAGAGAGACAGACAGAGAGAGAGGCAGAGGGAGAGAGAGAGAGGGAGAGAGACAGAGAGAGAGACAGGGACAGCAAGAGACAGAGCGAAAGAGAGAGAGAGACAGAGAGGGAGAGAGAAAATGAGAGATGCAGAGAGAGAGACAAAGAGACACAGAGAGAGAGAGAGGCAAAGAAAGAGACACAGAGAGACACACACAGAGAGAGAGACAAAGAAAGAGACACAGAGAGAGAGAGAGACAGAGAGAGAGAAAAAGCGAGAGACGGAGAGAGAGTGAGAGACATAGAGCGAGCGAGAGAGAATCAGAGAGAAAGAGAAATAGACACAGAGAGAGAGAGAGGCAGAGAAAGAGAGACACACAGAGAGAGAGAGAGAAATAGACAGAGACAGAGAAAGATAGACACACAGAGACACAGAGATAGAGACAGAGAGAGTGAGAGACAGAGAGAGAGAGACAGAGACAGAGAGAAAAAGACAATGAGAGAGAGTGAGAGACAGAGAGAGAGAGACAGAGACAGAGAGAAAAAGACGAGAGAGAGACAGACACAGAGAGAGCGAGAGACAGATAGAGACAGAGAGAGTGAGAGACCGAGAGAGCGAGAGACAGAGAGAGAGACCGAGAGAAAGAGAGAGAGACATGGAGAGACACAAAAAGAGAGAAACAGAGAGAGAGAGACAGAGAAATAGACAAAGAGAGAGAGAGAGACAGAGAAATAGACAAAGAGAGAGCAAGAGACAGACGGAGAGAGCGAGAGAGAGAGAGAGAGAGACAGAGAGAGAGAGAGAGACAGAGACAGACAGAGAGGGAGAGAGAAAATGAGAGATACAGAGAGAGAGAGACAGAGACCTAAAAAGAGACACAGAGAGAGAGAGAAAGAGACAGAGATACGCAGAGACAGAGACACAGAGATAGAAACAGAGAGAGAGATAGAGAGACATACAGAGAGAGAGTGAGAGACACACAGAGAGATAGAGACAGAGAGAGAGACAGAGACATAGAGAGAAAGAGAGAGAGAGAGCGATAGAGAGCGAGAGACAGGCAGAACGAGAGACAGAAAGAGCGAGAGACAAAGAGAGAGAGACAGAGAGAGAGATAGAAACAGTGAGAGAGAGAAAGAGAGACCGAGAGAGACAGACACATAGAGAGAGATAGAAACAGAGAGAGATAGAAAGAGACATACAGAGAGAGAGAGACAGAAAGAGAGACAGAGAAAGAGAGACAGAGAGAAAGAGACAGGGAGAGCGAGAGAGAGAGCGAGAGACAGAGACAGACAGATCACAGTATCATAATGTTGGAAAAGACCTTTGAGATCATCGAGTCCAACCTATGACCCAACACCTACACCTACTCCTACTTGTCAATTACACCATGTCTCTAGGAGGCACATCCAATCTCTCCTTAAACACCTCCAGGGATGGTGACTCCACCACCTCCCCGGGCAGCGCATTCCAATGGCCAGTCACTCTCTCAGTAAAGAACTTCTTACTAATGTCAAGCCTAAACCTCCCCTGGCGAAGCTTGAGACCGTGTCCTCTTGTTCTGTCGCCGGTCACCTGAGAGAAGAGACCAACCCCTGCCTGACTACAACCTCCTTTTAGGTAGTTGTAGAGAGCTATAAGGTCTCCCCTGAGCCTCCTCTTCTTCAGGCTAAACAACCCCAGCTCCCTCAGTCGCTCTTCATAGGGCTTGTGCTCCAGCCCCTTCACCATCCTTGTTGCTCTCCTATGGACGCACTCCAGCATCTCAACATCTTTCTTAAACTGAGGGGCCCAGAACTGGACACAGTACTCAAGGTGTGGCCTGACCAGTGCCGAGTATAAGGGAATGATAACCTCTCTAGTCCTGCTGGCCACACTATTCCTGATGCAGGCCAAGATACCATTGGCTGCCAGCTTCTCCAGGAGTCTGCTGTGGGAGACAGTGTCAAAGGCCTTGCTGAAGTCCAGGAACACTACATCCACAGCCTTCCTCTCATCCACCAGGCGAGTTACACGGTCGTAAAAGGAGATCAGGTTGGTCAGGCAGGACCTGCCCCTCCTAAATCCATGCTGGCTGGGCCTGATCTCTCGCTCATTCTGCAGGTGCCGCATGATTGCACCCAGGATTATCTGCTCCATAATTTTACCTGGAACCGAGGTCATGCTGACAGGTCTGTAATTACCTGGATCATGCCTACGGCCCTTCTTGTGGATGGGCGTCACATTGGCCATCTTCCAGTCTTCTGGGACCTCTCCAGTGAGCCAGGACTGCTGATAAATGATGGAAAGCTGCTTAGCAAGCTCATCCACCAGCTCTCTCATCACCCTAGGATGGATCCCATCTGGCCCCATAGACTTATGAGGATCCAAGTGGCTCAGCAGGTCTCTAACTTCTTCCTCCTGGATGTCAGGGGGGCTATATTGCACCCTATCCCCATCCGTCACCTCAGAAGACCAGTTGTCCAGTGAACAATCGGCCTTACTGTTGAAAACTGAGGTGAAGAAGGCATTAAGCACCTCAGCGTTTTCCTCATCTTCAGTTACTATATTTCCCTCAATGTCCAATAAGGATTGAAGATTGTTGCTGCCCTTCTTTCTGCCGTTAATATTTTTGAAAAAGCACTTCTTATTGTCCTTGACACAAGTGGCCAATTTGAGCTCCAGCTGGGATTTTGCCTCCCTAATTTCCTTTCTACACAACTTGACAATATTTTTTAACACGTCCTGACTTACTTGCCCTTCTTTCCAAAGGCGATACACCCTCTTTTTCTCACTTAACTTCTTCTGAAGCTCCTTACTCATCCAGGCTGGCCGTCTGCCCCTGCGGCTTGTCTTAGAGCACATCGGGACAGCCTGCTCCTAGGCCTTAAAGACTTCATTCTTGAAGTACATCCAGCCTTTCTGGACCCCCTTGCTTTTAGGAACTGTTTCCCAGGGTACTCTCCTTACTAGTTCCTTGTATAATCTGAAGTCAGCATGCCAAACATCCAGCATGGTTGTCCTGGTTTTGGTCTTCCTTGTTTCATTGTTAATGGAAAACTCGATTATCTCATGGTCGCCGCAGCCCAGACAGCCTCCGACCACAACATCACCCACCAGCCCTTCTCTATTTGTAAACAGGAGGTCAAGGAGAGCCTCACCCCTGGTAGGCTTACTCACCAGCTGTGACAAGAAGCAGTCCTTGATACACTCCAAGAACCTTTTGGACTGCCTCCTCTCAGCTGTGTTAAGTTCCCAGCAGATATCTGGGAGATTAAAGTCTCCTAGAAGAACAAGGGCAGACGATCTCGAGACAACTTCCAGCTGCTTAAACAACAATAGATCCACATCTTCTTCCTGGTCAGGCGGTCTGTAACATACTCCTACCAGGATGTCAGGCTTGCTTGCCCCTCTTACTCTACAACGTCAAGAGTTTCCTTAGTGTACAGGGCCACCCCTCCACCCCTTCTCTCACGCCTGTCTCTCCTGAAGAGTTTGTAGCCTTCCATGGCAGCACTCCAGTTATGAGAGTCATAAGGAGAGATGGAGATGGAGATGAGAGAGACAGACAAAGAGAGAGAAAGAAAGAGAGAGAGAGGAGAGACAGACAGAGAGAGAGAAAGATAGAGACACACACACAGAGATAGAGACAGAGACAGACAGAGAAAGAGACAGAGTGAGTGAGACGGACAGACAGAGGGAGAGAGAGAGAGAAAGACAGAGAGAGAGAAACAGATAGAGAGAGAAAGCGAGAGAGACAGTGAGACAGAGAGACAGAGGGAGAGAGAGAGGCAGAGAGAGACA
>JAUMJM010000169.1:85000-211129 GCA_033558235.1 Neomorphus geoffroyi
AGACAGATAGAGACAGAAAGAGAGAAAGACAGAGACAGAGAGAGAGAGAGACAGATTTAGAGAGAAACAGAGACAGAGAAATAGACAGAGAGACAAAGATAGACACACACAGAGAGACAGATAGAAACAGAGACAGACAGAGAGAGAGAGAAAGAGAGAGAGACAGCGAGACAGACAGCGAGAGACAGACAGCGAGAGATAGAGCGAAAGACAGAGAGATAGAGAGAGAAAGAGAAAAAGAGACAGAGAGAGCGAGAGAGAGACAGAGAGAGAGAAAGAGAGAGCGATCAGAGAGAGATAGAGACACACAGGGAGAGACACAGAGACAGAGAGAGGGACAGACCGACAGACAGAGAAAAAGAGAGAGAGAGATCAGAGAGACATAGAGAGAGAGACGCACGGAGAGAGAGACAGAGAGAGAGACAGAGAGGGAGAGAGAGAGAGAGGACAGAGGGATCAGAGAGACGTCTAGACAGAGATCAGAGAGAGACAGAGAGACAGATACAGAGAGAGAGAGACAGAGAAAATATAGCAATGTGAGCAGAGCAAAGCGCACGACTACTCTCTAATGGAACAAGATGGCGAGAGAGAGGAACAATATGGCCAGCGAAAGGAATGTCCAGGCAAACGGGACACGACCTCCCCTAAGCGGCCCCCCTCACCCTCTCACATCCCACTCGGATCCCGTTTGTTTGCAAAGGCAGAAAAAATTCCCTGGAAAAGAAAAAAAAACTTGAAACTATAACAACTAATGGCATTGCTTCTAATATTTTTTTTTCAGCTTGAAGTCAGCTTTTTTAAAGATACAGAAAGAAAACTTTGAGAATATATGTGGCTAGTATCTTAAATATCCCCAAAGCGGGTAGTTCAGAAGTTTGATTCCCACAGTGGGTGTGTTTATTGCAGAATTGTGGAGATTCTGTTTGTATTATAAGTAATAGAAATATACATGTATATGTGTGTGTGTAATGAATTGTAGGGCATTGCAGAAATTATCCCTGAATTTTGAATTTTAGAATCTCAATTGCAAGACTGGATTATATAAACCTTTTCACATTTTACATTTGCTGAGTAAATGGGCCTCCACCTTTAGCTGTTGTTGGACCTTAGAATTAAAAAATTACTGCATAAGATAAAAATGCAAGTATTTGATTCCGCTGATTAGAAAATAAAGTGAGTTTTCTGGAGGTAAAATTGGATTGCATTAAGTTTATTTACTGAAAATAGATTTATGAAGGGTTTTGCATATCATTTGCAATGTCTTTGCAGTGACTGAATCCAACACTTTAATAAAATAATGAAGATCTTTGTATCAAGACATTTTAGGAAACAACAAAGGTCAGCTTGTCCAGAGAGGTTGCCAGGTTCAGAATATACTATTATCACATGTCACGATGGATCTCGTATACACTAGAAACAAATACCTTTCCTAACCTCATTTCATTTGCAATGCTTTATCTAATTATGGTATTATTCAGAGATACGTAGAAACGAAAGAGCTTGTGTGTGTGTGTATATATATATATTTTGCAGATATAAATCCAGCTTGGTGTGTATGTTGCAGTGCAGTTCTGTATAATTACACTACAGAAATACATAATTTACAACTTCTATGTAATGTATTTGGGATTCTTTAGTGCTGTAGTGGTAGTAATTTGATATCCTACAATTGCAGCGGTGCAAGGACCTGCTTACTATTGTAGAGTTCTTAATCAGAACCAACATTTCAGTGTTTAACAATTCCACTCTGTAATGTTCTTCTGGTAGGATTTGCTCTATGTTTTCCAGACGTGTAGGAGAGGTAGATAAACTGCTTGAGCTGCTATATAATACCGAACCACACTGATGTTTTTGTAGAACATAGCACCTTGATGAATTCCCATAGCATTTTGTAATGCACTCTCTCAATATCCATAATTTTTTCTTTCCAAGTCATGTGTGCTTGAGAGGGAGAAGCAAATATTAACATGTTTGCAGCTCTGGCTCTTTTAAACGTTATTCAGCCAGAGAGACAAGATATGATGCTGTAGGGGTTTCAGTTTGGTGGTTGTAATCCCTTGGAAACATTTAGCAGTTTGCATGTTGGTGTAGATGGAGCGATGCTTCCCAAGTGGTTAATTTCAGAGGTACTGCACCTCTCCTGGCGATTTGATGATAGACATTCCAGAGTAAAGGAGAATTCCCATTAGAAGTTAGAAACTATTTAAAACCCTGCCTCACAGTTTCATTTTTCATTATATAATATATTGCTTTAAATTTATTTTACCATCAGGAAATCAAAATAAATTCTGTGGATGTTTTTTATTTATCTCCTTTAGTAAATGTTTTCTTAAAAACAGTCATAAAATAAAAAGACAGATAGTGTTTTTTATTGGAATGGAAATAAGAATTACATTTAATGATGTTTATTTTGTTTTAGATTTCTTGTTTTTGTTTTCAGCTGAAAAATGTAGCATTCCCCTTTAATGAAAACCCATATCTATAGTGAGTTTTTTTGTTCATGAGTCACATTTATTTACTGACTCTTCTTGCTCAAGTTGAATTCTGTGCCTCAAACGTCTACATACTTGTGCCTCTTCGCAGATGTTTCTGCTTTCCTCAGAGGATCACTCATTTCTTGAGGCCGAGTCCTGTCCCCTGCACTAAGTATTGTTCTCAGCGTATGGTTCTGGTGTGTGCAAGCAGTGGCAGCAGGGCCCAGCCCTCAGACCTGCAGACAGGAGCGTTTAGTCTGTACACTCAACGATTTGCAGTTTGTCCTTCAGATTCATCTCCTGTTTCAGCATGGATGAGGTATCAGCCTGGTGGAGCACCACCCTGAAACTTCATTGGTTTTCTTATGGAAGTCCTTAACCTCAAGCTATGGTCTGATGTTAGGACTTTATAATTGTAAAACAAAGGAGAGATTTTGAAGGAAACATGGCATTTTTGACTGTAGGTTATATGCATGTCAGCTATAACAAACTGTGAAGTTGTTTATTAAGGCAAGTATTAATTGCTGTTCAGTTTCCACACTTTATTTTTTCTCTGGCCCCCCTGCCATCAAGCTCCCTGCTGTGCTGCTTTTCTTGTTTTGAAATTGAAAGCTAATGATTTCTGTTGTGGTTGTAGTAGTAGTACTGTTATAGTAGTAATCCCATGATTATCCTTGTCTGTTGGCTGTAAGCCTGGCAGGAGGTCTGGTGAATGGAAAAATGAGAACTTATGTCCCTCTGAATGGGTACTTTGAAGCAGTTGGATGTGTTAATGTAGAGCTGCCAGATATGCCCTAGTGCATCAGCTCTGGTGGAATACAATAAATGCTACTGTTACTTTTGTAGCCAAAATGCAAATCTAGCAACTGCTCAAAAGGGCTTTGTAATCGCCCTGGTCTTGGAGATATTCTGGGTGAGGGTGGATCCACTCCAGTCTGTTTTGTGTATTTTTCACCCAGCCTGATTTCAATTAAATAAGGTAGTAACTAATACAGAGTAGATCTGTAAAGAAGGCCATGTAGGTGGTCTGAACGGAGAACAAGTTAAGTGAGTGAATAATACACCCCTGCAAGACGGATACAAAATCAAACATCATGTAAGGTGTGAGAGTGGTTGATTGGAAGACTAACACAGACTTGTCTGAGGAAAATTTGGATGCTGCTAACCGCTACTCACAGTGATATTAAGTGAAGCATTCTGTCCCTTGCCAATACAAATAAGTTCATATCTGTGCTTAAAATATGTAATGGTGCAGTGAGTTGGGTTTGACCATGTCGGGTTGGTATCAGCAACTTATGAGTGACACCTTGGCTTGGAACCACCTTCAGAGATGTGGCAGGAAAAGTTGACAACCCCTGTTCAGTACAGAAATGTTTGTGGAACAGCCCTGAAGTGCGAAGAGGTTTTTTGACTCAGGTTTGCTGGTTGAAAGGGCACTAGAGAGGTAGGTAGGAAAACCTTTGCTTGATTCTTTCCATGCTCTCTTGCTTGTTCTTATAAATAATGAATTGTAGCACAACTGCCTAATCCCAATAGTTTGTCCTCTTTGTAGTGGAGCTTGCATTCTGTGAGCTGCTTGTGTAAAAAGGAGTGATTTGTAACACTATGGCTTAGGATAGCAAAGTTCTGAACAGCTGAGTTGCACATTCCACTCTGAGGGGTTTTTTTGTGTTTCCGTTGGCTGGAAAAATTCCTGTTAAGGCATCCCAAGTGAGTGAGCCTTGAATCTCCATCTCCTGAAACGGAAAAAATAAGTAATCATCCTCTTCTGTGCAGCACTTGGCATCAGTCACAAGTGGAAATATCTGATTGCTTTGTCATCCCAGTGGGCAGTACCTCAGAACTGTATGGTGTTGTACATCTTCACTTCGCCTGGCCTCTTTCACACAGAAAAACACCTCAGAAAAGGGTGCAGAATTCAGTTCAGTTTAGTAGTTCATACACTTCATACATTTTAAGGTTAGAAAGGATTATTATGGTCGTGTTGTTGGAACTGAGAAGCTGACTAAGTAATTTTACTATCAGGCCGTTTGAGTAAGAACAGATGGGAAGGGAAAAAGGAAGTAAAAATGAAGAAGAGATTAGCGAGGGTAGGTGGGAACTGCAAAAGCAGATGAGTGGAGTTGAGATAAAAAGGTGCCAGCAGCTATGTTAGATAAGAAAGTCTTTTTCATGAACACTAGTTGATACAGTGGTTTACACTCACCGGCAGGATGCCAGAGTTGGTGCATTAGCACTGTGTTCACTGAGCAGGCAATGGTGTCACAGCACTGGCTGACAGAAAAATGCATTTGCACATGGGCAAGATCAATGATTTTCAGCAGCTGACAACATTTGATGTGGCTCTATTAATTATGTTAGTCCTCCAGTTTGAGGAGTAGCTACTTGTCATGAACTGTGCTCAGCTGAGCATTACAGAAATTGTAGCCACTGCAACAGTTCTGGAAGCTGATCTGGGTTGATCGTGTTAACTCTGGCTTGTGTGTATCTGTAAAGTTACAAAGCAGCTTCGCAGGATAGTGGCAAGCTGTCCATGAGCTGCACTCTGCCATGGGGTGCCTGGGCTGCCAAAGCCTGTTGTGTTTTAACAGAGAACTTGGGAACTCAGTTTGTGTAGCATCTCGTGGGTATAGAAAAAAAATATTGCACTAAGGAGCCCACAAATTTGAATAGCAAGGAAAACCCTGAACTTAGTTGGAGCAAAAGAGGAGCCTTTTGTTTGCAGACCTGCCAGTAGCTATATATAAAACTGAAGATCCCAACGTCAAGTGAAGGAAGCAATACTGGATGGTGGTTGTGCCAAGGTGGCCTGGAGGGATGCAGAGTAGCATGGCCACATCTGCAGAGTGAGAGCAGGAATAGCTGTGTTGTTCTCTTGCTGGTGCTGGCTTCATGGAGAGTTGCTATGACTTGGGACTTCCATAGGGTTTCAGTTTAAAGGACAGACTTGAAAGGACTCATTGGTTAACCTTGCCTTTGGTGGCCAAAACAGTACCTACTGTATTTATTTTTCTTGCATTTGTAGATACTTGTGTATGATTTTTAGGCTGTTTTGCAGTATAAAGATAGAGAAGGCTTAATTTGGAAGATCATACTTGTATTACTGAGCATGTCAAAGTCGCACCTCTGTGACTCATGTTTTTACTTACTTACAACATAGTGTTTGTGTCTCTGTGGGCCTCAAGTATAAAAGGGAGAAACACTTCGGTTACTCTGTCTATTTGATGTTGGAGACATGCACATCACTGCCTTGAGTTCAAATACAAACACTCTATTATAAGAGGATTTAGAAAGAGCAGAAACCCCTCCTTAGCATTTTCTGCAGGTGGGAAAACCTGGGATTACTGCAGAAGCCCAGGAGCCCTGCATGAGTGCCTCAAAGCCATGCAATTCCTCATGAGTGGTGTGATCAACCACATGGTACTCTCTAAAATTACTTGTGTTTTTCTTTGAGAGCAAATCAACATTATTAATATTCACATCTCCCTATGGAGAATTGCGATCAGCTGTTCTGTACATTATTTGCATGCCGTTGTTGTCATTTGATAAAAGGAATCACACCACAGGTCTTTGTTTCAATGTTAAATGCTGCGTTGGATGCTATAATAATCTAATCAACATTCAGATTCAGTCAGCCATTCCAGTGTAAACATTTTTGGAAATTAAGAGCATCAAAGAATAAAAATGTGAGTAAAAATTAGTGATGTTTCTCCCCTGTGCCTTTCTCAGTTGCATTTTACATTAAGTATACTAATTAAATAAACACTCATTTGTGTAATTCTTAAAATGACCGAGATATTCAATGTGTCTGAGCAGGCACCCCAGTGGTTTGCCTAAATGGAAGAACAACCAGGGGGCATTAATTGTTTGACCGGGTGCACATCCCTCTTTAATCACAGCTGAGTCTAAAAGTTTAGTTCAGTCAGCAGCAGCTTCTGCAGTGGAAACCCCTTAAATATCTGGAGGTCACTGAAAGCAGGCTTTTGGGTACTGAGGTTGCAGGTACTGTTTCCATAACAGCAATACTGGCCAGAGCTACCCTTCCTGTTCCCTGGCTACTGTGGGGACACATCATCCCCTCCATCACACTGCCTCTGCTATTTGAAACAAGCGGATCTCTGTGAACAGGCAGATGACAGAAATGATTGAGGCTGGTCTCCCTCCCTGCTCCCCCAGGAGAGGTGCTGGCTCTGTGGCTGTACACGCTGTCCTGGTAACACAGGCAGGGCTCAGTCAGGTGCAGAAATGAAGGTACATGTGCATGTTCCTACAAAACTGACTTCCTACCAGTGATAGTCACTGAGTACGTCTCACCAAAGATGGATCAACTGGTGATACCATGGCTTTGGTGCCTCTAGTCTACAGCAGTTATTCCATAACAGATTATGCACTTTTTGCCCAGGAAGTAACCTCATGCAGCAAATTGTTGTTTTTTGTGTGATTCAGGAACCAAAGTGAATTTAATATGGGTTTGTTTTGGGTTTTTTTCCCTTCTGAAAAACTTTAAATTCTTCATATAGCTCTTAATCTAGTGAAATAATGAGCGTTTTTGTTCATAGGTAACGTTGTGGGCAACCTGGGACACTCCTTTTTCAGCCAGAGCTTCCTTGGAAGCAAAGAACATGGAGGGTTCTTGTACGTTGCAGCTACCTATCAGTCCCTGCAAGATCTGGTTCTCCCAACCCCACCGTACTTGTTTGGCATCCTCATTCAGAAATGGGAGACTCCCTGGGCCAAAGTCTTCCCCATTCGGCTGATGTTGAGACTTGGAGCTGAATACAGACGTAAGTAACATGCATTCTTTTACCTGCAGTTGCTTCTTCGGGAAAATATATTCTGGTTTAGAGCACACACCCCCAGCCTTAAATTGTTACCTATCAAAACCACACAAGCTTCAACAGACAAGTAAAAATTGTGTTCCACACTGCATCCAACTAACAGCACGGTAGTACTGAGGCTGTGATATAACTACAGCCTTTTCACAGCAGTACAGGCTGGTCAGGGAGATTTTTGTGGAGACAAACCTAGTTCTGAGCAGCTGTTTGTAGTTCACTTACTGACCCGCAGTAGAGTTGTGTGCAGAGCAAGTCTAATTTAGCTAGTGTTGTTAGGACAAGGGAGAGCCTTTGAGATGTTAAACTCTTTCCACGCTGAAATGAAAGAGCATTTGCTTTTAGGTTTCTAAAACCACACTCATCTTCCAGAGAATAACAATATGTGTATAGGGTCAACTGACCTGGCAGCTTGTTGCAAAAATGCTCTTGCAACTAGTAACAAATAGGTTGGGGAGAGTGTTTCAGCTGAACCAAATCTTAACAGTTAGCATGAAATTGGCATGAAGTTAGAATAAATTCTTTTTCAAAAGACTTTTGCCATTACTGGAGCAAAGAGATTATTGGAAGTCTGTCCACTGTGATGGGCAAACATTTTCTGTCTTGCTCATCTGCTGTTTTAATTGGCACAGCTCATAAATTTGCACTACTATGAAAATGGTCTGTTGTTATTCTTTTTAAAAAGCTTTTTAACAAAATCAGTTCTGGAAAATGCTTTATAGGGATATGCAAATTTAACTTGAGATGTCTAGGGAACATCAAGAATTTTTCATAAAATACTTATGCTTCTGGAGAGGAAAAGGAATGTCTTCAAAACTTGCTCTCTGAGGGTGAGGACTGTGGGTTAAACTTGTCCAAAGAAACATTGCTGTTAAAGGTGTGTAAGTTTTTGTGTGTATGCACGAGGTTTTTAGGTAATGCATTTATTCCCATCAACATTTAGAACAACAAAGAAAGATGCTTGTATTTTGAATGTGGCATCTGTTTTTGAGCACAGCAACAAATGTTTTGATATTCACAGGCAAAAGTACTTGCTGTGAGTATGTTGGGAAGCTGGGATTTGAATCATTTCTATAGATGTGGTTTGGATTTGGGTATATTCACCTGTGCTGTGACAGTTATGACTGTAGATTACTTCCTCAATCCCCTCTCGGAACAGGCTGCATTTTTGTCCTAGATTTCCTTGGGTGCACCCTCTTTTCTGGTAGAATTGTCAGATTTCAGCAATTTGTCCAGGACTGCTGAATGTGCAGCAGGTCAGATGCTCTGGCTTGCTAGATGTCCAGAAAATGACTACTGACCATCTGCAGACCAACCGTCCAGCTCAAGTGCTGGGAATTCAGTGCATCTGGGGTGTAGATGGCCTGCTGTATGCAGCCAGAGAGACAGTCAGGGGAATCCAGCACTTCTTGGTGCCTGAGGACACTGCACGTGAGTTGATCGGTGTGTGTGTAGGAGCTGTGGTGTTTTCCAGATCATCAGTGTGCAGAAGCTGGAGCTTATTTATACCAGGAAATACTGATGATGTTATTCAAACCTGCTTTTTTTTGCAGCCCCTTCTGACTACCCTGGGAACTGGGAAGATGTGCAGCATTTTGGGAAATCAGGCTGAGTGTTTGCCTGAGGACAATTTAGGAACCTTCCTTCAAACATGCATTTAGAAAACCTTGGCACTACATATTACTGTATGAGTCATGTTTCAGGCACTGCTATGGCTTCTGCTGCAACATAATGTAATGTAGCCAGATTCATACATTGCACTTTGAATTATATCATAGGTGTTTTACTAGTATGGCTAAGGCAGCCAAGGAATGCAAATATTTTGCATTGCTGACAGACCGTAAATGTCCTTTTAATTCTTTTTGACATACTCCTGTAAAGAATTTGCCACATTCTTATGAAATCATGAACGCAGAAAGTGAAATAATCCGTGTTATCACTTGAATGTCGCACGTGTCAGCCACAGAAAGTGAAGGATTATGATGCTCTAGTGAAGGGCAGCAGGATGGTCATAAGAAAGGGAGAAGCCATTTCCAAGAAGTAGCCCGAGAAAAGTGTTTGGAAAGGTCATCTTTGCAGTCAGTGTCCAGATCGCCAGGTTCAGTCTTGTGATGTGGCACACATCACATAATTCTTACTGTTTCTAGCGTGGTGGGCAAGGTTCCGTGACACATGTGTAAGGTACATTATAATGTTAAACCCTTCTTCCCTTTTGCTTTTAAACTCTAGTCTTCTTTCCAATCTCTTCTTTTGCTGCTGCTTGTCATATTCAGCTGTAGAGATTGTATTTGGGCCTGGTTTTGCAGAATTTTGGTATGCAAATTTGAATGTGATCCTTTCTGTTTTATTTTATCCTAGTTTATCCATGCCCACTTTTTAGTGTCAGATTTCGGAAGCCTTTGTTTGGAGAGACTGGACACACGATTATGAACCTTCTTGCAGTAAGTGCTGAGATGGAATTTGCATATTCCATGGATGTGAATGGATCAGTGTGGGGAGAACTGTACTCCTGTTGCACATAGGGGCTGGCAGGCTTAGAAGATAACAAGAGTGGGAATCTGGGCGAATTTGTCTGCTGTTACTGATACTGGATGTTTGTTTTCAAGAACATGGTGAATTGTAAACAGGTACCAAAATCAACATGCAAAGCATGGCTGCCTGACGATGTTTGGATCCGGAAGTTGCTCAGATGCCTTCCTCAGAAGTGCTAGGTCATCACAGTGTGCAGTCACGGCTCTCTGATTATACAGCGCTTCAACTGAAGTGATGAGCTCTTCCTGCTTTGTTAATATTGTCAATATAGAAAATTCTCTTCAATGCATGACTTAATTTCACTGCTAGAAAAACTAATAACTCTATCCAGTAATGTAACAGAACACAGAGCAAATTTGCCTGCACACAGTGATGACATTCAAGGCTGGAGAATGTAAGAATGTTGATGTAAGAAAATCAGTGAAATGACTTAACAGTCATGATGCTGGTTTTTTCATTTGTGTATTTCGATTATGTAGGTCACAAGCTGTGATGTCTCCCTCCCTCATTGCATTTCAGTCACTGATTACAGTTATTTTCATGGGCTAACTAGTAGTCGCTAGGATAGTTTTGAAACCTACAGCATTAGTGATGATCATCGTGTCTAACTTTTAACAACTTATTTTAATTACCAGGACTTCAGAAATTACCAGTACACGCTGCCTGTGGTCCAAGGTTTAGTGGTTGATATGGAAGTCAGAAAAACCAGCATCAAAATTCCTAGTAACAGATACAATGAGGTAATGCTTTTAGAAGTACATTTGTGTACAGTTTCTTTGTGCATGGAAGGGCCTGGGATCAAAAGGAATTTCATTTTATTCACTACCACTAGGGAAAACTGCCTCCAAAGCAGATGATAAATACATGGTGCATGCATGTTTTGAGAGTGAGTGAGGGTGGCTCCACAGGGAAAATGCCATTCAATTTAGTGTTAGTTAAACTTTTAAACTCTTTTTCTTCAGTTTTTTTACTCTTTACATAAAGCGTGATTGTAAATAATATAAAATACTGGTTTAATTTGAGCAAATAAGTTGACAAAATTATGTTTGAGGTAAATTAGGAGGAAAAAGTGTGTTATCTGTTGTGTGTGCATACTTGCGGCAGTTATCAGTATTTGTTGGATTACGGTTTATTTTATGTAAAATATCTCTCAGCATCTAAATTTTATACTTGATTTGTGGTGTGAGAAAATCAATCAGTGTCTTTAGGACTAGGGTAACTTGATGTTTTGAAACCCCTTTTTAGGCAGGGAGGGTGGTGTAACTTGGTGTTCTGAAACCAATCAACATTTGGGGCAAGAGCAAAGCTCCTGGGCGAAATGGTATTTGTGGAAGTTCTTGTGATATCAGAGTAACGGCTTTATCTTGAGAGAGAATTTCCCTGCAAGAAGCATTTGAGTAAAATAACAGTGAGAAATAAATTGAAATAAAAAGGAAAGTGTGTTTTTATGTGAAGTTTGAAAAAGATAAAACTGATGAAGCAAGAAGATAAAGTGTCTGTTAAAAGATGTGTTAATTCTTGATGCAGTTGTGAGCAAATGGCAAAGGTCAGTAAAGTTTGCATTAATTAAATAGGGATTGGCACCCAAGGTGCCATTTTGTGTGTGTTGGCTGCGCCTGATGTTTGCAAGCGCCTTAGCTCAGTTCTGGGTTAGACATTTCACTAAGCTGCCTGAGAGGAGATGCCTGTGTCATGTGGCTTAGCAAAACTACATCTTGGGTTCTTTTTCCAGTGTGAAGTAAAGATTCAGCTTTTTAAATGGAGAAAGTGTTATTTATTTAACATTGTTGCTTGCAGTCAAGTTGAAAGATTGAATTACTAGAGATTTTTCATCTGAGTACAGTTCGAATTAAGATGAATTAAACCACAAGACCTTTACTTTTTTCTCATGTAAACCAGTATTTAATTAGAAGAGTGTCTAGAAATTGAAAAACTTGTTTTAAATCTCATGGACAGATTAAGTGTGGAGAAATCAGACTGTAATTATCCAGTTAAACATTAATATATAGTTTTACTATTAAATACATATTTTTATCTCTGAAATTATTTTAATTTTCTACAACTTCTAGTGATACTTAGTTGCCTGTTTTAGTTCCTCAGCAAAGGTGACTGTCACTTTTTCATCAGTTGCCTTGTTACAAAGAACAGTTGCCATGTCCAGTTGTTTCTTGTGATGCTAACGGCAACTACTGGGCTCCCTAAAGATGGTTGCTCTTGAGCTAAAATCTTGTTTCTGAAACATGACATGATAAAGTAGATAATGAAATACACTGTTGTCTGATGCAAGCTCTTCATTAAGTTTCCTCCCCAAACATTACACCTGTGCTCATTTATCAATAGAGTGAGCACCAGCTAATGTTCTTGACATTATAATTAAGGTTTTCCGTTAGACTGAGCGAGACAAATGGATGGTGTGTAGCATGTGTGCTTATCAGCTACAGGAAGCAGAGGATGGGGGTATGAATGCTCTTAAGAAATGTCAAATAATTCAGCATTTTCCTTCTCATCGGGGTTTTCACTGTGGGGGGAGGGATATAATTTCATTAGCTTTTTTTTTTAAGCAAACATAACTTTTGGTTTTGAAACAAATTCCATAGGGAGATGACTCCCTCAGTTTTCTTTTTGAGTCAAAAATATTAATCTGAGCCTCTGTGAGGAAGAAGAGAAAATGAAAGAAGCTGTATAATTGACAAGAGTGTTTTATCAAGGGATGTAGCTAGGTGTATGTTAGGTGATGATCAGCAAAACTGAAGTGCAGATACATCACAAATGCTTTTGGATGCTTTTTGGAGGTCCCCTTTGCAGAGAATTAAAATTATTTCTGATTGTTTGTGATTCAGATCTTTTTAAAAAATCTTCAAAATGGAGACAATGATCCCAGTTTCACCAAGTCATGCAGGTGAAGCACAGAGGCTCTAAAGACACCAGGCGGTCCTGGCAGAACCTGGCTCAAATGCCTCAAGTCTGGGTGCCAGTCTAGCACTGAACTGTGGAGGCAGCATTTATGATTTATGTCACAAGCGCTTGTAATTGTCTAAACAAGCCAGATATTTCCTACCAATGTTTTTCTAATGTTTTTTTTTTTTTTTTTTTTTTTTCCTGTGACTTTATTTTTTTAGAAAGCTGGAGAGAATGGCTTTTGCAACCTGTAGCTCAGCTACCCCTTATACTGTTTTTCCTAATTACATAAAAGGTGGCACTTGAAAGCATCTCTTTTCAAAAGTTTATGGTTCTGAGTGCTAAAATCTGACCCGAGAGTATGAGCACTGTTGAGAAGCTTGCTCTGCCCGATTAAACTGTTCCAAGAATCAGCTATTTATGGTAGTGCTCGATGAACAGGGTAGAAATGGTAAACCTTTTTGTTTTACAGATGATGAAAGCCATGAACAAATCCAATGAGCATGTTCTAGCAGGGGGGGCATGCTTCAACAAGAAAGCAGACTCGCATCTGGTGTGTGTGCAGAACGATGATGGGAACTACCAGACGCAGGCCATCAGCATCCATAATCAGCCAAGGAAGGGTGAGAATGGGGATTCACGAGAAGGCCATTCCTTCCCGGTGCTCTGTGTAACTTTGCAGTCATTGCACGTGGCTTTGTAATCGGTCAGAACTGGGGTTCTCTGCATTTCACTGAGTTTCTGCTAAACATTCAGGGAAAATAATTCTGACTGCTGGCATTACTGAATGCTGAGCTTTGAGTTAGCTGTGCGACATGAGGAATAGTATCACGTTGTTCTACCTGCCTTTTACCCCCTTAGTGCTTTATTCCCCTTGCAGAAGCCATAACCTCAGATGTTAGGGGACACATGGTGCGGTTTGCATCTTGTGTGCAGTCCATATCGCGCTTCTCTAGGTCAATGGTGCTGTTCTGAACTTGTCTGAGAGATATTGTAGCAACTTCATAGATCAAGCAGACATCAAGCACATAACATCTTGCTCCCTTGTAAACATGGTAACACTGCTTGCAAGTACAGCTCAGGACTGGTGGTGCTCCAGAGGTCGCAGTGCTATAACTGGCTTAGGCAACATCCCTACATTAATAGAATCACCTGAGCTGGAAGGGACTCAAAAGGACCATCGAGTCCAACTTTGGCATTATTGGAAACTACAGGTGAGGTTGTGCTTGACCTATGCTATGTGAAAGGAGGAAGATTAGGTTTAGTATGAGAGAAAGGTAAATAGGAATAACCAACAACAGCAGCATTTTAATAATGCATCTTCAAGAAACGCCTTGCGTTCACCTCAATTAGACCGTCTAATTTCCAGGCTTTATTTTTGTTGGAGTAGGCTGAAAGGCTGCAGCAACAATGTGCTGAGAATTTAAAGGTTGTGGTTTTGGAAACAATATCCGGGTAAGATCTTTCTGTTATGCCATCTCCAAATGAGAACAAGCAAGACAGAGGCCAACTTCTATGTTTTGCAGTTATCCCCAGTCACTCCAGTGAGTATACTGGCATGGAGTGTCACTCAGGACTGATGGTCTTATCTGACTTCTAGTCATTTTACATATTGGACAAGAAGAGGGATTTCCAGCAGGAATTTCATAATGCTTTGTGGTCATTTAAGAGAATTTTTCTTTAAATCACATGACTTTGAGCTGTGGCCTTGCCAGTGGGTCGGTGTTACAGTGTGATCCATAAACAGCTTGCTCACAATCTTTGCCAGCTGTGTAGGAACCTATGTGCTTGGTTTGTCCTAAACTATGTCCTTGGTTGTTACTAAATTGGTTGTCCTGAAACTTAGAGGTGTCTATGGGGAGAGGGATGAAATATGAGCATTTGAGGTTGACAAAAACTGTTATCCAGTTTAGAAAATAACTGGGTCATTTGCCCTTTCCATATCCAAGCCCATGATATGCATTAAAGTCACCATAATTCTAAGCAGCATTTGTCCTGGTTTAGATTAATCAGCTCTCTGGATGATACCTGATTCTTCTGTAAAGCATTTAGACAAAAGCCTCACTATATCACACATGTTGTTGCAGTGACTGGTGCCAGCTTCTTTGTCTTCAGCGGAGCTTTAAAGTCCTCTTCAGGCTACCTTGCCAAATCCAGTATAGTAGAAGGTAAGAACAGAACTGCTTGCTTAAAACTTACTGCTTCCCTCTTAACACTGCTCAGCTCCATAGTTATCAGGGCTCTGCTGATACACCTTGGGCATTTGAATCATGCTGCTGCTTCAGCTTTATTCTACTTTTTAGCCCCCAAAAAACCTTTTTCCTTTAATGAGGAGGAACTTGTCCAGATGCTGTAGAACAGGGACACCAGAAAATGAGGGGTAAGATACGAAATACTTGGCTTGTGTGCCTGTGATCAGTTTACTGGTTTGGGTTGAATGAGGAAATTGTGAGCCTAAGAAATACGAAATGTGACCGGGAGAGGAAGCTAAACTTACGCTGTTCCCAAATAGCTCTGCATTATGCAAGATTATGAATGTGCATTCTTTATGTGCTTGTGTGTGGGCAGATGAGAACATGACAAGTTGAGTTTGTTGAGCTGGTACTCTGATTTGATTTGTTACCGGTTGTCATATCACTGAAACAAATGACAACTGCGTACACTGGATTGAAAGCTGTTATTGCTTGTTAGCTGAGCTGCAGAACTTTGTAGCCTATCCTCTCCGCAGATGTGACAGTGTAGACAGTAGTGTTTTAAGTGTGCTCCTTAGGGTTTGTGAGTGAGATATGCAAGACACCCACATGTGCAGTTAGCAGAGCTCCACTGATGAGCAGGAACTCCTTAAGCTGTGCCACCTTGAGACCTTGCAGCTGTGTGAGCTTGCAGTCCATGGGCAAGTGGTCACCCAGGGCTGAAAAGCAGCCGTCTCCTGTCAGTGAGTCTGTGTAATTCATTACAGCAGTTTATGTGTCTAAATTAGTGGGTTAGTGCAAGACAGGGGTTCGGGTGGATTCAGGCAAGGAGTCTGTACAAGAGGTAAGTGTATCCTTCCCAAGTTATCTCTGCAGTCATTTAGACTGATCCAATCCACATTCTGTATCTTTTGCCACTGTCAGGCAAGCATTGAGTTCCCCAAAACTGTCACTGCTGGAGTGCTGCTTCCTGTGCCAAAAGAAGCGGGGGGTGTGTGTGTGCGTCATGCAGGGTTTCTGAGGGTGGCCTAGAGCAAGTGTCAAGGTTTGAGGCAAACTGATGAGGCCATTGCTTCAGTTTACTGCCTGGTAGATGGGCTTCACAATATCCTTGTGTTTTCTCCTTGTTGATGCTTATCAGTGCTACATTTTAGGAACTTGGGAGTTCAGAAATGGGATTGCATTGCCACCTATGCTGCTTAAAATAGAATTTTAACCTCTCTGTTGCAAAAAGAAGGATGTTTATTTCTTTTTTTATATGGGATCTGTTCAGTGTGGCTTACCTTGGCTTATGAGGATTTCTTGATTCCCTAGATGGAGTAATGGTTCAAATAACTGCTGAGAACATGGACTCGTTAAGGCAGGCCTTGAGAGAGATGAAAGACTTCACCATCACTTGTGGCAAAGTGGATGCTGAAGATCTTCAGGAACACGTCCATATTCAGTGGGTAGAAGATGATAAAAACTTTAATAAGGGGTAAGTATAGAGGAGCCATCATTGCTTGACATTGAATGGTGACTGACTGTACTTGCTAAAATTTTTAATTGATATTATAAGGTGCATGAGTCTTCAAATCAATAGGCATTACAAGTATGTGCTTCTATTTTGAGTGATAAGATGGAATTAAATGTAATGAAAATGGAATTGCAATACCAAAGCTTTGGGGCATCAATTTAGAAAGTTGTCAATGCTATGGATTTTTTGCCATTGCTAATATCCAGTTATTGGAAATCACTAATCTGGCTCCAAAACCCAGTGCCGAACCCTGCATATCATGGTCACTTTCCTCTCTTTGCATTAAGTAGTGCTGGAAATAAAATTGCTGAACATCAATAGTATAGACATCATCACGTGAACATATGAACATCAACTCTTGAGAGTTAAGCCAAAAGGAAGGTGTATATGGCTGCTGAAGTATTTGTGGCAGTAAAGCGCTGTTGTGATGGGTACAATGTTTGAGGAATCAGCATCTAGAAAGAAGCATATTTCTGTAGTTTCAGGCTCTCTGAGTCAATCTCAGGTTCTGTAATTAAATTCTGGGCTGTCTGTCAGTAGTATTTCAAGTATTGCTGGCCTACACTGAGGTTACAGATCTGATTTTTATTCATGTGTATGAGGCACTGCATTGCTGTGTTAGCACCTTATGAGATCTCATCTCTGGTGTGAAGCTTTTTTTTGGAAACCTGCAGGAAGGCCTTTCCTGTCCCTGCTTTGTGCATATTGGCCAGGGTGCGGAGCTGCAGGGGACAGCAGGGAGCACGTTGCCTCTTGGTTCCTGCCTGCTCAGTGCAGGAGGTGCCCATTCTGGAAAGGCTGCTCACAATGAAGCTCCAGGCCCAGCACAATTGTCACAATTAGCAGTTGCATTCAAGATCACTGGTTTTGGCACCTGGAGAGAAGCTTTTGGAGAGTCCCATTCTGAGGCTGATTGTGGTCTGCAGCCCACTAAGCCAATGTGGTCAGCTGCTGTGTAGGAGCAATTCCAACTGCACAACACTCAGTTATGGTGAAACTGGCAGTGAGGCAGTTGGAAGATTCCAGGGTAGCAGAGGAGCAGTGCTTTGATCCCCACGTAGTTCTCTTCTGCAGTGGTCTCTGTGCAGCTCATGCCTCCTGCTAAATCAGAGCTTCCCCTTTTCCCTCCCTTTTGCAGTGTTGTAAGCCCTATTGACGGCAAATCAATGGAGTCCATAACAAGCGTGAAGATATTTAATGGCTCAGAGTACAAGGCAAATGGAAAGGTCATTCGGTGGACTGAGGTGAGTCAGTCAGTCAAATGGAGCTGCGTGTAAACCAACACCTAGCATTTTGGGATTGCAGAGACAGCACCATCCTCTTTCGACCTCCTCTCCCTATGCACCAAAATGAAAACAGCAAATGCTTCAGAACAAACCTGTGTTCCCTTTCCTACCTGCAAGGGAAGATCCAGTATGGGATCACGCAGAATTAAGTATCCCATCACTGATGTGCAGCTCAGGGTGCTGTCACAGCCAGCCCCTACAGCCTGCTCTGCACTGGCTGCCTCTGTGTGCATACGGTGTACATACGGTTGTTAACACCAGAATACTTGCTCATGGTGTTACCCAAGATAACAGTTGGTTTCACCTGCACAGTGTTAACAACCACCTTTTTGAGACAAATCTTAAAAGTTAATTTTTAAAAAAGTGTTGGTCTCAGTTGCCTTCTCTAAAATGTTGTAAGTTAAAATGAAAGTGCTATGGCATAAATCACTTGCAGAATCTGCTCCATAAAGAAACTGCTTGCATAGCTGCTGTTGGCTGTGCTTTGCCAGCACACAAAAGCTGATGTTAAAAGATTTCGGGAAGTGTTTCACTTAACCTTCACTTAACCAAGTTAATCACTGCAGCCAGCTTACTGTCCTTTTCTCCTGGGTCAGCTGGACTCAGCAGAGGAAAGTTCAGTGACAATGATACAAATCTCCAGGCTGGGATGGCTTCTACTAAAAATGTTAATTTTCTGAAATTAACTTCTAGTTGAAAGCATTTTTTTTTTTTAATTAAAACTGATGTGCAATACATAGTGAATTTCCATAATGAGGTTTATGACCTGCACTGAGAAGGTTTTGAGAACATGACTATTTAAATCTTTCTTTTGAAGTTTTTCATCCCAGGTTGCCTTGGCTTTGGGGGTCTGTTGCCGCTCTTCCCTGAGCAGCTCTGCTTTAATCTTCACTTGTAAAAAGTTTAAGTGGTATCTCAATAACCTTATTTTGTGGACTAGCCAAGTGTTGTGCTTTGTGTTAACCCTGTCCTTCAGGTGTTTTTCCTGGAAACCGATGAGCAACACAATGGTCTGAGTGACCCGGCTGATCACAGCAGACTGACTGAAAACGTGGCAAAGGCTTTCTGTTTAGCACTCTGTCCTCATCTCAAATTGTTGAAAGAAGATGGAATGACTAAGCTAGGTCTGCGTGTCACACTTGACTCGGATCAAGTAAGTCTTGACTAGTTTAATGGGGGGAGGGGGTAGCGTTTGTGTGTGCCTGTCCCTTGCTCGTTCCCCAAAAATGCAACACAACACTTCAGCTGCTTCTCTTGGTTACAGCAGCAGTGCTGGCTGGTGGTGGTGTTTTGGCCATCTGTTAAGATTGGAAAGCTACTTCTGGCCTGAATTAACACCAGGCTCGACCCCCATACATAGCAGCAACTGCTCTGCAGCCAGAGACCTGTGAACAGCCCTGCCATGTGCTCAGAGGAGCCTCTGCACTGGCCTTTCCACCAGGAGTTAGAGACACAAGTGTAGTCTGTGTATTCTTGAGCGAGCATACAGCATTGTTCACAAGCATGGCTGTTCTGAAAAGATCACGTTGCACACAAGACAGAGAAACAGAGGGAAGGACACCTCAAGAGTGCTCTACAGCAAGAGCTACAAGCAGAGATAAGGGTGTCCTAGCAGGGCAACTGGCCTTGCCTTGGAGTGGATGTGTTCTTAGTATCCACCAGCTTTTAAAAACTGCACCACTTCAATCTGATAATGCAGGGTGCAGTTCCTGCTGCTCTGAAGGATCTGCTTTGATAAAGCAGTAGGAAAAAGGAGGCTACTTTCGTCTAGGCAGATGCTGGGAATAGAGAAGAACGAAAACAAGTGGAAAAGTCACTTCACTGCCTGCTACATCCTGTTCAAGTGCCCAACTTCGCAGGCAGAGATCATAGCACCCTACACAGCTCATCCTCCTGCCTAGCACTTCTCTTTTTCTACCTTGTGTCCTGTTCTCTGTAAAACACTCTTACTTTGTATTTTGTAGGTTGGTTATCAAGCTGGGAGCAATGGACAGCCACTGCCCTCTCAGTACATGAATGACCTGGACAGTGCCTTAGTTCCAGTGATTCATGGAGGGGCTTGTCAGTTGAGTGAGGGGCCGGTCATAATGGAGCTCATCTTTTATATTCTGGAAAACATATCATAAGAGGACTTCATTTTCTGTTCAGACCTCTTCCAGCAGCAGTTGTATCCAAATCATTTGCACTTTAAAACTGGAAAATTAAGCTTTTGTTAACACTACTGGGGAGGAGGGAGGGACCGTTCCATAATTCTAAATCTTCTATGCATTGTCAACAACCAGAGGATCAGGGCAGCGGCTCTACTACAACATGGCTATGCTATCCTTGCAGCTAATCCACTTCTGTTACTGTTTAGAAAAATGCTCATGTTTGGAGACTTACAGTTGTGTACTCTAAATGCTCAAATGGGTGCAAATAAAAAGTGAAACGCCAATCTTGTACTGTTTGTAGATGGACACGTGAGAAACAACAATCAAGGCCTCCATTCTTGAATTCATCATTAATGCTGTTTGTGGTTATTCTGTACACATTGAAAAGTAACGTTTACATTATTTTGACCAATTATTGTTTGAAATATGCTTGGAGTAGCCCTTGAGAGATACAGAAAGAGTTCCTAGCCATAACAGTATCACAAGGCTGGAAAAGACCTTTGAGATTATCGAGTCCAGCCTATGACCCAACACCAACTCATCATCTAAACCATGGCACTAAGTGCCTCATCCAATCTCTCTTTAAACAACTCCAGGGATGGTGACTCCACCACCTCCCCGGGCAGCGCATTCCAATGGCCAATCACCCTTTCAGTCAAGAATTTTTTCCTAATATCGAGCCTAAACTTCCCTTGATGAAGCTTGAGACTGTGTCCTCTTGTTCTGTCGCTGGTCACCTGAGAGAAGAGACCAACCCCTGCCTGACTACAACCTCCTTTTAGGTAGTTGTAGAGAGCTATAAGGTCTCCCCTGAGCCTCCTCTTCTCCAGGCTAAACAACCCCAGCTCCCTCAGTCGCTCCTCATAGGGCTTGTGCTCCAGCCCCTTCACCATCTTCGTTGCTCTCCTCTGGACACACTCCAGCATCTCAACATCTTTCTTAAACTGAGGGGCCCAGAACTGGACACAGTACTCAAGGTGTGGCCTGATCAGTGCCAAGTATAAGGGGATGATGACCTCCCTAGTCCTGCTGGCCACACTATTTCTGATGCAGGCCAGGATGCCCTTGGCCTTCTTTGCCACTTGAGCACACTGCTGGCTCATGTTGAGTTTCCTCTCCACTAGCACTCCCAAGTCCCTTTCTGTCTGACTGCTCTCCAGCCACTACATTTGTATGTGTGTCTAAGTGAGCAGGAGGGCAGGCATCTCTCTGAAAGTGGTATTACATAAACTGCAGTGTGTGTGGCATAGGCTAGTTTACCTTCTCCCCTCTATTTACCATAAAATCCCATCACCTGGGTAGATTTCTATAATCTCCTAGAACAACTCTGCTATCCTGTAGTTTGTTTACAAATCTGTAATGAATACTGGCCCTCAAGTGCAGTTATATCTCATTCCTCTTCCCCAGTAGGTCCTGCTTTTTAAAAAGTAACACCCAGGGCAGCTTTAAGTTGTCTTCTCCTTGCTGTCTGCTGTAGTGTAACACTAGCATCATGAATACGAGACAGCTTGCACTTCATAGCAGCAGCACCATGTAAAAGCTTACCTGTGATAAAAGTATAGAGTGGCTGGTTTTGCATGTTCTGCTGAAAAAAGGCTTTCTGGTCAGCTCTGAACACTCTCACAGGGTCCAGTGCTCTTGGTCTCACCTGAGAGGGCATTAGGAAGGAAAGCAGCTACATATGTGTGTCGCAAAGCTGGAATTGGGAATCAGCCAGAGGAAACGTGGTTCCACATTCTTCTTGTTGCCCTGGGAAGAGCTGAAGGCAGGAGAAGGGGTTGGGGTTGTTTAGCCATAGCCACACAAAGCAGCTGTTCCAAGTCCCTCCATGAGGCAAAGGTTTTTCCTTCTGTCTCTAGAGAGTTAACTTGGGAAGAGAGAGTCTAATTCCTGGTGAACACAATCTCAGGTGTTGCCCCATCCCTACTCCCAGCCAGTTCTGGTGGATGCAGTGGGGTGTTCAGGGTTTCCTGTATGTAACCCAGGCAGCCTTTCAAACACCAAGGGAAGTGCAAGGCTACTGTGACTGTGCTGTATTTTTAAACAAATCTACAGCATCAGCTGGGAAAAGGAAAAGGGACTGGTACACGCAGGAATGCAACTCATGTAGAGCCAGCCCAGCGCACGTATGCAGCGTGTTTGTGAATAAATGGCTATTGCTTTTTTTTTTTTTTTTAAGAAAGCCAAGTCTGACAAATCCAGTGTTGCAAAGCAGAGCTGTCACCTCCCAGCACTGGAAGAAGGCAGGCCAGGGTGCTGGGGTCCAACCCCAGGAACACAAGCTGGCTTATAAGAGAGAGTAAGTGTTCTTACATCAAAGTGAAACCTTACCTCCAGCATTCAGGAAGAGGCGGCTGGCTTAATGCAGCTTACTTAATGTTTCATGATGGACAAACCTGAAGCTATCACAGTGCCTGGCCTTTCACGTGTTTGTGCAGCGGTGCTGGACTAAGGCTACTTCCAGGCTCCACTCTGCACGCTGGTTTTGTGCACTTTGGGACACAACACAGCGCTACCCAGCGCAGGCAAGAGGCAGCACCTAGAAAAGTGTTCCATAAACTAAGTAATAATCTTCCTCCTAGAGACTGCACTCCAGCTTTGCCACAGCAGCAGCTTTCCAGTCCCCTTCATTGCATTGTTACGCTTAATAATGTAGTAAGAGGGGTGAAAAATCTTTATCTTTTCCTCAGCCCCAAAAGTCTTTTAGGTTTGGATTATGTTTGTGCAACACACTATCAACTGGTGACTGACATGTTTGCTTCAACTATAGCCTTTTAAATGACCTTAATTAACATGTTGTTAAGAAATGAGTACTTGTTTTAGAAAAAAAAATAATTGTACTTTTAAAATTCAGTTAGTTAACACTGCAAAAAACTGCATATTATATTTTTATTTTTAACATGTAGTTTTGTATATTAAATTTATTGAAATTAAAAACTAAACACTGTTTTGTCTTCATCTGCTCAGGAAGACAGAGGCAGCGCTGCCTTACTTGTCTGGACTCTTTTCTGTCTACAGCCTTGCCTCACCTAAACCGCCGGTGCAGGCGCGCTCCGACTCCCCAGGGCAGGCACATCCTCTCCCCTGAGATCAGTCCTTTCCATTTGCTCACAGAGAGATGAAAAACACAAACATATTTTGTACCATTTTTTGTACGTTGCTGATCAAAAGCATTCCTGAAAATAGATATAATGCAGTTTTCTACACAACAAAGAGTGGCTATTTTCCCCATCACCTGGAAGAACCTGTAAAAGCCAATTTCTGTAAAAATACACAGAACATTTGGGAAGCAGCAGAGTCCAACATACTTTTTCCTCCTTTTTTGAAATTAAAAAAAAAAAAAAAAAAAAAAAAAAAAAAAAAAAGAGAGAGAGAAAGGATGAAGGCACCCTACTGGGCTGCGCTGAGCACACAGAGCAGCAAGCATGGCAACCAGCTGGCAGCCAGAACAACAACGAGAGCTGTAAACTCCTGCTGCTAAGTCCTGCATTCTTCCCTCTGAAAAGTAACATCCGTTTAACTTGGTGTTGCAATGGCACGTGCAGGGGGGGGTGCTCCCTCCGCTCTATTTCAGGAAACCAAAAGCCCCAAATAGGCCTTGATAAGAGAACAGCAAAAGCAGTAGCAGACCGTTCAGTGTACCATGCTGGCTGCTCACGTGCTTGAGGCAATGAGTTATAGCAAAGGTTTTACCTGTGACTGAAAGGGTTTTGTGCTGCCCCAGGCAATTTCTAAGGGGCTGAACTTGCCACGCACCACTCTGCATAGGTAACGTAACATTTGCCTGGTGCTAGGGACATACACACACAACGTGTGCACCTTTTCCGAGTTAGGTGACGGTGGCTCGTCCACCGGTGCCAAGTCAAATTAGGTCGCAGGATGTAAATAATCATCATGAGATTCCCACTTAAGGTCAAGTCCGGTTTGGCAGGCCCATATTAAGGCGATTCTGTCTGGTTTGTGTAGACAGCAACAATCCCCTGCAGCAGCAAATTCCCAGAGCCTTACGTTTGCCTTGAAGTAATTAATAAACACTATGGCTGTTACCAAAATAGACATTAGTTCAGTAGTGCATTCATTTAACATCTTTCGTGCTTGCAGCTAGCAGCATCTTCCTACAGACGCTCATCCAACATTCCAGTGGATCTGGGGAAAAAGCCAAATGAAACCCAGAGTTACTACTTGCTGCGGTACATTGCAGGTCACAAGTCAAGGTCACGTTATATGTAAAATGTGGACATCAATTTTTCTGGATGGTCAACTAGAAAAAAGAAAAAAAAAAAAAATAAAAATCAACGGAGCAAAATTATTAAGCTCTAGTGATTGGAAATGCTTAGGTGTCTGACCATGGCACGCAGCCAAATTGTTACTTCAGCTACAGCCACCAAACACGCAAAGCCCAGCTGTGGAGCTCACAGGCAGGTGCTGCCCTCTGCGGCCCTGAGGAAGGAATTGCTACACAAACAGTTCCTTTGGGGCTACAGATTCAGACTGGTGGTATTGACACGAGCTCTCAATCTGCGAGATCTGACACAGCTGGGAAGCAGAGGTGGCAAACAGGTGATAGCGCTGTGAAGCTGATGAACATCAGCTTAACTGCACTTTATAAATGCAAAGCAAACCAATAAGCCCTAAGGAAGAGGGAGCAGAGAGAGCTCAGGAGATCAAGCAACTGATGAGGGATTGCTTATTATAAACTGTATTTATACATCATCCATTTTCCTTGCAAAAAGGTGGGGGTTGTTCTGTGTTCACAGAGCAAGGCCATGGTTCAAGAGGAGGGCTCTCCATGCCATCACAGCACCACAAACACGTGCTCCAATGGGACCATGGTGGTCAGACCCTGCCAGTAACAGGCAATCTGCAAGTGCCCTGAAGGGGAAGTAAGTTGACTGTCCCATACGAGCCAGAGCCTTCTCTGGGGGTTTTAAGAACATAAACTGTGGGAGATGTGAGGCCCTCAGTAAGTTTCAGGATATCAGGGACTGTGCCCAACTAATCTGAATTTCTTTCAAACATCAGACATACATAAAGCAGGCTGAGTTAGAGATTCCACAGCCTGATGGGCTCCTGGTACTTATCTTACAGTAACTTCAAGGAAAAAATTATTTAAAAAAAAAAAAAAAAAAAAAACACTAGAATTTCTCTTTTGTTTGCATTTCTTTCTTTTAAGAAGGGAGAATTTGTGATACCTAAAAAGCAGAGTACGAGAAAGGAAGACAAGCTTCAACATAAAGCAGTTTCTGCAGAGGCTGGCAAGAAGAGGAAGCCTACCTCTTGCTCATCCTTCTCATACACAACCATTTTGGCAGCACACAGCTCCTTCTGTACTTGGTACAAACACAGTGGGCACCAGGCACCATTCTTCAGGCAGCCTGTACTCAACTGCACAGTTTCTCCCTGCCCAGAGGTCTCAAGTACCCAGAAGAAAGGCTGTCTCCAATGGTTTCCCTTTCAGGTGAAGTAAAGCAGACTTTCATGTGATAAACAAACACCCTTCTCCAGCTTCTGGCAGGGGAAAAGGGTCCTTCTGAACTCTGAAAGGTTTTTTTTTTGCTAACAGTAAGGATGGACAGAAAGCATCCTCTCTTCTAGAACGGGCTCAATCTTATTTTCTAAATATTATTCCACACAAAGGTGATGCTAGAGGCTCTCCCAGTATTTCAAGTGATTGTGAAACAGCATCTGTGATAATGCAAACTGATCAGAGATTTTGTGACCTCATTTCTGAAATTGTGTCAGCTAACCACTACAAATATAAAGATGAACAGTACCAAAGCCACAGCTGTGCAATCAGGTCAATGTCAACAACAGACATTATTTCATCAGAGTTTATCTGTAGACCCATCAAGTTCTGGCTGGAATATCTTTCAGCGCAGTACCCGTACCTCAGACAGAACTAGTGTTCAAGGACCAGCCAGTTCTCCCTAACTGTTTGAAGATCTTGACCACTGAGGGGCTCCCCGAGTCTCACTTTCACCTCCAATTTCCCTCCAGTGGGCTTTCTGCCATCAAAAATCTGAGAACCACAGAAAGAGGAGCAGTTAGCGCACCTACAGATGAGCACGTCAAACAGGCATTTTAGGTACCCATGACTAAAAGATGACCAAGATCACCTGCAGGCGACTGCAGTGCCAGGAGGTGCAGCCACGTGTTTCCCCAGATTCCAAATCCTGCAGAGCAGATCCCCCACACAACCCGTGCGAGGCAGTGGTACCAAGGGCTGCGCTCCCTCTGCCTGCTGTGCACCAAGGCCACAAGGGACAAGTGGCCTCCCCGGGCAGCTCAGAGGAAAGCTCTAAGTGCAGCGGTGTCTGTCCCAGCACGTATGGGGCAGCCCAAGGGATTACTTTTATTGCAGTTCCACTTAGTGATCTCCCACTAGAGGTTACAGCAGCTCCATCCACTCTGTCAGCCTCCACTAAACCCTTTCACCTGGTAGCCATCAACACAAATATTTTTGGGAATCAGCTGCATTTCTGGTCCTGACAAGGAAAACCATCTTGATACAGAAAATTTGCAGAATAGATTCCCCAAGAAGTTCCCAGTAACAGACTGGTCACAGCTAAGACAACCTTCAAGAGACGATAAATCAAAGAACAGACCTTTGTTTATCGAACTTTTCCAATGTAAATGCCAGCTGTAAGCAGACACATCTATGCAACACAAATATTAATTTTCTCTTTGTGTTCAAGTACTACTTAGAAAGACCTCTCAGAAAACATACCTCGATGATCTCTCTAACTTCACATTCCGATTCCAGCTTTTCCAGTTTCAAGTGTGCTGTCCCCACGTGCTTGTCACTTCTGAAAAAGGACCTGTTTCAAAGAAATCTTCCTTAATGGAATAGGTAAGGTTCATTGAAACATGAAAGAGCAAGCTGAGAAGTCACCACTGTTTGCACCATTGCCACATTCAGGAGGGCTGGTCAAGGCACGCTATCAACCAGCATGCAAGGGGCAAACCCGTAGGGAATCGGACTACAAGGACAAGATACAGAAGTACTCATTTTTTAATTATTCTCTTGTAACCAAATTGAAGGCGAGGACAGTAGTGAAGAAAAACAGCCAGCTAAACGAGCACCTGGAACAGTGGCAGCTTTCACCTCTGCACAGAGTGACAGGGAAGAATGGCCCAGCAGCCAGGAGAACAATCTTCTGTGACAGGCTGATCAACAGGACAGGCTGAAAAACTTCCCAAGGAAGGTGCATCAAACCAAGCATTTCACAGGCACAAGCTGCTTTTGGCAAACTACTTATTAGGAAAAAAGTCACATGGATCATTCTCTTTCACTTTGCTAAATCGAAACCTCAATTTCAACAAGTAAGAACATTTCATTTGAGCCGTTGTTTTGCTTCACCTTCATACTGGTAGTTTTAACAGTCAAGAGCTCGCATTTTTTAATTTCTAGACTGCTGAAACTAAACATAGCAAGGAAAAAAAAAAAAATCACCTTTTCTCTGCTACAGTCACTTCTGTGTAAACAGTTTTATCAACAAGAGATCCATCTCTACCTTAACAGAGATGGATGGTGCAATCTTTATCCAAAGTCCTCCAAAAGGCAACAGCTAAGACCAAAACACACTAATTCCACACAAGTGTTCAGTTCAAAGCACTGGGTTTCTTTGCCTGCATTCAAGCATTTTCCCTGCATCAGTCTCCAAAAGGTTTGATAAACAGCTAAAACCTAGAGATTCAGGTGATAGGAAAGCCAACCAGCTGTGCTGGTCACTGTTTAGACAGGAAAACTGCCAAGAATTTTGAAACTACCTTTTTTATTTAGGAAAAGAACAAGCAAGCAAACCAAAAAACAAAAAAACAACCCCCAAACACTGACCCTTCTTTCTATTATCATGAAGAGACATTAAGATATTATGAAGCAAAACCTGACATATGCAATGAAAACTCTGAAGTTTATTACATGGAGCCTGATGATTGTGTCATCTGTGCAAGAGTACCCAGTATATTGATACAAAGACCAGATGCTGCTATCAGTGCCTACGATTTTCAAGTGAACACCTGTAAACCTGATTGTACCACACAGTATCATAAGGTTGGAAAAGACCTTTGAGATCATCGAGTCCAACCTATGATCCAACACCTACACCTACTTGTCAACTACACCATGTCATTAAGTGCCTCAATTCAATCTCTCTTTAAACACCTCCAGGGACCGTGACTCCATCACCTCCCCAGGCAGCGCATTCCAATGGCCAATCACCCTTTCAGTGAAGAACTTCTTACTAATGTCAAGCCTAAACCTCCCCTGGCGAAGCTTGAAACTATGTCTACTTGTTCTGTCACTGGTCACCTGAGAGAAGAGACCAACCCCTGCCTGACTACAACCTCCTTTTAGGTAGTTGTAGAGAGCAACAAGGTCTCCCCTGAGCCTCCTCTTCTCCAGGCTAAACAATCCCAGCTCCCTCAGTCGCTCCTCATAGGGCTTGTGCTCCAGCCCCTTCACCATCCTCGTCGCTCTCCTCTGGATGCATTCCAGCATCTCGACATCTTTCTTAAACTGAGGGGCCCAGAACTGGACACAGTACTCAAGGTGCAGCCTTACCAGTGCCAAGTATAAGGGAACGATAACTTCTCTAGTCCTGCTGGCCACACTGTTCCTGATGCAGGCCAAGATACCATTGGCCTTCTTGGCCACTTGGGCACACTGCTGGCTCATGTTGAGTTTCCTGTCCACCAGCACTCCCAAGTCCCTTTCCGCCTAACCGCTCTCCAGCTACTCTGTCCCCAGCCTATAGCTCTGCATGGGGTTGTTGTGTCCAAAGTGTAGAACCCGGCACTTGGACTTGTCAAACCTCATGCTATTGGAGTCAACCAATCTCTCCAGCCTGTCAAGGTCCCTCTGTAGGGCCCTCCTTCCCTCCAGCAGATCGACACTTCCTCCCAGCTTGGTGTCATCTGCGAACTTGCTGATGAAGGACTCAATCCCCTCATCCAGATCATCAATGAAGATATTAAACAGGACCGGGCCCAACACTGATCCCGGGGGAACACCACTAGTGACCCGCTGCCAACTGGATGAGACACCATTCACTACCACTCTTTGGGCTCAGCCATCCAACCAATTCCTAATCCAGCACAGAACATTCCCGTCCAAGCCACGGGCTGCCAACTTCTTCAGTAGTCTTCTATGGGAGACAGTGTCAAAGGCCTTGCTGAAGTCCAGGAATACTACATCCACAGCCTTCCTCTCATCTACCAGGCGAGTTACATGGTTGTAAAAGGAGATCAGGTTGGTCAGGCAGGACCTGCCCCTCCTAAATCCATGCTGGCTGGGCCTGATCTCTCCCTCATTCTGCAGGTGCTGAATGATCGCACCCAGGATTATGCACTCCATAATTTTACCTGGAACCGAGGTCAGGCTGACCTGATTGTCTAAAATCTCTGACTGGAAAAGGAGTAAAGTTGTTTCCTCACATCCACTGCCCTCAATGATTGCTTCATTCATATATTCTCCAAACATCTCACAGCAACCTCAGTGTAAGCAACCTGTCATCCAGACTTTTACCTCACTTTGTGCCTTGCCTGTTCTGAAACAGTCTCAGGAATGTCGTGGCTCGCCTAGCAGCTCAGTCACTATAGATCAGGACGACAGTGGTCTGGCAGGGAAAGCCCAGGCTGCAGCAAGCTCACAGCAGGGAGCTCAGACACTTCTAGATGGGATAAAGTGTGCAAGACCACCACTACTCTGAATGCACTGGAATGTGCAGCAAGTCACTGTTAGGAAGTACGTCTGTTCCAAAAAATCTGTTGCTGAAGGACTTGAAAGATTCCAGCACAGTTGTTCTGGTTGCTTCTTGTTTGTCAGTTTGTCCATCTCGACAAAATTGCTGTACTAAAGAGAAACAATGCTGCAAGCACCTCAAGGGCTGACAGCGCTGCCCCCAAACATGATGCCTATGAATTCTGTCAGCAGAAAGCTTTCCAAAGATGAGACTGTTCTCCATCGATAAGACTAGAGTAGATTCACAAAATAATTTCTGAAAGTTCAGAATTAACTTACATGCTAGAATGCTTCCTTTACTTCCCAAGCACCTTAAAATGAAGAAGGATTACATAATGGTACTGCAGTGTGTTGGACACTTTGTTCATAAACTTAAAAGGAGAATCAGCAGTTCTTCTAGCTGAATGTTTTAAAGCCTTTTTTCCCATTTTATAATTCAAGAAACAGACTGGCTCATGCCTGATCAGTTCCAGGGGGTTTACAGTGAAGAATGTGGACTTGCTTTGGGCCATGGCTTCAGAAACAGCTCTAGGGAAATCTCCTTTCATCTTCAGAAGCTTTTAGGAGAGGTTTAGGGAGAAACTTTTCCTTTGGAAAAATACATTGCTGGGTTTTTACTTGAAAATGTTTTTTAAACTGAAGTTTAACAGATATGACTTTAAACAAGTTTCCTTTGCTCACCGAGAGAAAATAATTCTTGGGAGATGGTCAAAGAGCTACCAGAGATGCCAAAACAACAACATCTATAAGCATTTCTGAAAGCATTATTCATTTATAGTCTTGAAGAGAGACAGGAAGCAGAAAGTCTTTAGAAAAAGAGTCTGGATCACTTAATCCTCTCCTTTCTCCAGAGAAGGCCAAGGAGAAGTGATCAGTGGGCACTTCCGTCCATGGGAACTGCTCCCCTACCCCCATTCCAGAAACAAGCACGTATTTAACTTGTTAGATTCCTGTTCTAAGAACAAAAAAAAATAAAAATCTCAGAAGTAGAGAAGAGACAACCCACATGGATCTTTTCACTCATCTTCAAAAAGGCTCCAAAGACAAATCTGGAGCTGGCAGACAACTCATGAATTACCGCAGAGTGTTTCCCAAGGGGTGAACTTAAGTCTGAGCTCAGACCTTAGAAACAAGCACAGTTCCAGCTGGTAAGAGAATAGGATATGCCCCATATGCATAATAGTACGTCAAAGATAGGGAAAAACGTTTTAAACTAATGTAAACACTAAGCAGTTATATGCAAAAAGAGGCAGGATCTCCAACGGTGAAATCTTCAACAGCGCAGTCAGGATTGAAGAGGAAGAAAATAAGCTTTTGCTTCAACGGAGATGTAAATGGAAAATCTGGAGTAAAAACAATGGACCTAGATATTAGGAAAAATTTCTTCACTGAAAAAAGTGGTCAGGCACTGGAAGAGGCTACCCAGGGACATGGTTGAGTCACCATCCCTGGAGATGTTTAAAAGACAGGTAGATGAGTTTCTCAGGGACATGGTTTAGTAAGGGGACAGGTACGGTTGGACTTGATCTGAGAGGTCTTTTCCAACCAGATGATTCTATGATTCTATGACTGTAGCTCACAAATTAAAACATCTACAACCTGAAAACCATATCTGAGAACCTATGGATCATTTCTGCATGTCCCAGTAACACGAAGAGCCACTGAGACAGAAACAATTTATCTAACATCACACACGTCACCCATTACAACCAACTGGTGAAGACAGGCCACTTAGACTTTGAACAAATCAGGAATGAGCCCAGACATAGGATGATTTCCCTGAACATTACCAATTGTTAACATCCATCTAGTCATCTTGATCTCAGAGACAAGAGGGTTGCTCTCCCTTAAGACAGTCCAACAATCAGCTAGCAGTGTGTGGTAAATACTGCAAGATCCTCAGAACGAAGAGAAGTACAAAACCATAACACCAATCCTGCCACCATCTGTCATTTGCTTTATTGCTGTTAATGTTTTGCTGCCACTTGTGCTTCACTATTCTACAGTTATCCCATATAACACATCAGTCTCATAGTTCTGATGACTAAAACCAAATTATATAAGAATCAAAACAATCTGAAGCTGAATCATTACCTTCTCAGTCCACCTCAATTCCTCTTAACACACTAATTTTCAAATGATCTGCCAGTTATGAATCAACTTCAATGAACTTCTGCCTTTTTTTCCATCCACTTAAGGGAAGATACAGAGCTTGGGCACATTTTGAAAGGAGTTCTCAAACACGAGAGCTGGACAACTCTTTGTTGCTCACTTAAAGATTGTGCTTCATAAGTTTCAGCTACAATGCTCTTTTCAACTGTTACTAGAGAAGCAATGAGGGGGGAGCAAACTGTAGACTTACCCTTTATGAAATACTTCAAATTTAATTCCTTTGGATGGAATTGCTTGTCGGAAACCTCTGTGATTCCGGTTGATGTTCAATTTAAACAACTGGTTATATTCTACAGTCAAGATACAGAAAAATGAAAGCAAGCTGTGAGCCAAACTATGTGCAGTGCTCTCTAACACGCGCAGACTCAGACCTCTGTTTATCTCAGTTTGAGTTATTTGTGAAAGACACTTCACATCCATATGAACCTCCTTCCTCCTCGGGAGGTTATTTCAGTCATTAATAAGTTAGTGTCCCTGCGCAACAGTCCATCTCTGTCATCTTCAGTTTACGGGGGCAGAAACCAAACTGCAGAAAAACCAAGTCATCATGAAGAGGTGACAAGTTACTGGAGAGCCCAAATTGGAGAACTGAAGTCTTTTGGCAACTAAAGAGTGCCTGCAGCTAAGAAGGTACAAAATGAAAAGGGAAAAGCATGGGAAGATTGGAATAACTGGATAACTGGGAAGGGGTGTTTTGATAATGTAACCAATACTCTTTCAGCACCAGTTTCACTAATGAGTGTGACAAGAACTATGCCCTAGAACACCTTTTCATCACGAAGCCTCATAATGCTGTACTACGAATGTTCAACAACTTATCTGCAGTGCTACCCAGAACTCATCCTTGTTAGCCTGGGATCCCAAAACACTAAGTGGCTGCTTAGCAAGCACAGATCAAATTATAGGAAGACTTGGAACACACTCTCAGTATCAAAGCTTCAGGACTTCTACACTTAACAGAAAATACATTTTAACTCAAAAGATATATATCTAACAAATTCACAACTAGCAATTAGGATATTGAATTGAAAGTTAGTTCAATACTAGATGGCTGCTTACTGCAAGAATTAGGAAAAAATAACAATAAACCAAACATGATTAATTCTAAAATGCATGATGAGTTTAATACTGGTAGTCAATGCTTAGGTACAAAGGGGTATCAAAGAAAGTATTTTAGTTAGTGCCAAGACATACTGTCTGAAAAAAAAGGTAATCTATTTCTGCAATGATGTTTTGTCAGGTTTAGAAATGTTAGCTGATCAGCAAACCTCGAGATAGAATGGGCAATCTCACAGGATACAAAATCTGACTGAAAAAGGTCCAGTCCATGGAGACATTAAAATTAGTAATTTATTTGATAAAGAAAATTTATTTACCTGGCCCATCTCCTGGCAGGGGTTACAGCAACGGCTGCAGCATGAGTGGTAGCTCAGTAATTTCACTAATTCATAACACTATAACTACCACTAATACTGGGCTGAGGGTGAAGAAATTGCCAACACAGCTGGACTTCACCTTCCAACAAGCTCATTTATAATGCAGAAGGAAAAAAGTAGCAGGAGGCCCTCTGGCCTGATTCACAGCACAAGACCAGCCTGCACTCTCCAGTGATTCCTAAGGTGCAATGTTTTTCCCTCTGTCCCAGAAAAAGTACCAACCTGGAGAATTGGTATTGTTAATTACAGGTGTTTTACTCTTTTGAGGTTGTTCCTATTAAGAGAGAGAGACATTATAAGCCCATCAGATATTGTTTCAAAATATGGAGTATTAACCATTTTTATTACTAGCCCTTTTTTATACTTATACAAGAAGCATGAAGTTTTTTGGAGGGGGGGGGGGTATCTGAATGATAAGAGAGTCATGGTACATACATAAACTATTAGGATTTCCTCATGGTAACAAGCATAATATCAGATACAGAATAAGCCAAAATATTACATTAAATATAAAAGCCACAGATAAGCTACATAGTCACACTCAGTGCAATCCAATCATCATAAAGTTACTGACTGGGTTTGTTGAACTACAGGATAAACTACACATGTTCCACGACACAGTAATTCTGTTCCTCCTGCATTAGTAGGGATAATAAGCTATACAAGGAGTTAATCACAAATCGTTCAGGGAATTGCCCTACTATTATTTTGCTTGACAATCAATCTACCACCAAAATGAATTAACGTTTAACCTAAAACTGAGTACAAACTAGAATCTCTGGGGACTGAACAAAGACAACATGACCCAATTATTGCAGCTACTTTGCAAAACTGATTTCAGCTACGCAGGTGAAAGGTGGTGTATTTGACTGTTGGCTAAGCGGTAGAGACCTGGCTTTTCTTAAGAACAGAGAAAAACAGATTAATAGCAACTATGCTGATTCTTACTTATTCCCCAGAAAATGACTCATACAGACTAATTCTGTTTTCAGCCACCCTAACTGGGGATGAACTCCTGTAACTCAACCCTACACAAACCCGATCTGGCCATCACCAATTTTCCACAGATAATTGAATTTATTTTAGTGGAATTGCTGCTAAATTTATTAGGAAGCAAAAATCTAGGCTCTGCACTCTCACAGGGCTAAGTATCAGTCCTGTAAGAGCAAAGAATGCAGCAGCAGCCCCAGCGCTTCTGCTGACAGTAAAAGCAGACAGACCTCTTCAGAAGCCCTTCTAGATGAACAGTTTTGGAATTTTTCAGATCACAGACTAATTTGAAAGGTGAGGGGAACAGGATAACACGGGAGTTTCAAGGAAAGAAGCAATATATACATGTGTATACATATTTTTTTATATACATACACATATACATGCACATATATACATGCACATACATGTAAGTATTAATCAGTAAGGTCAAGAAACCTGTATGGCCCAAGTCCTTTCTTCAGATAAGCACATATATATTTGTTAATCAAATCACCAGGAGTCACATGCATTTATTTGAGCATAAAGATTAACCTTTTCAATCCATTTCTACAATTATAAGAGATGTCCAAAAGTAATGCCTTTAAAAGCTTGTTTTCTTAAAGGAATGTGACCTAGATAGAGATCACATCTAAGTGACCCCTCTGCCCTAGTGACAAGTTTGTGCACCCTCGTGTTTGGTTGAAGTTACCAGTGTGTTTGCACCCCTGAAGTAAATAAACTTCTATAAATTTTGTGAAGACTGGAAACCACCTAATTAGTGTCTTCAGGAGGAAAAGGAGGGCATGGCTTAGCACTGGGAATGCCCTTTAGCAGTAAGCTGGTGGTCAGCCAGCCAGCAAACAGGCAAGTCTGAAGAAGACACCGCAGCGTTAACTGCAAGGTGTAGTGAAAGGTGCAGAAAAGCTCAAATCTGCAGGAAACATATTCAGCAGTTCTGTTTCTCAGAAAAAGTTTTTGTTTTAAAAATTAATTCAGGCAGCGTGCCTATAAGTGTCTTCCCTTTCTAGAAGAAAACCTACACTTCCTCCTTGAAGCCCTACCAAGCTAATACATTGGTAAGGGTCACACACTGAGGAAGAGAGGAGCCAAGCCATACTCACCACGCTTGGGTAGTGAAATTCAAACTTCACAAACGCATCCAAATTGCTTGGTGATACACCTGAACGAGACAGTCCAAACAGCCAATGTAGATATTCTCATTGTATCTCTAATGTTGAGCAGGAGTCTCAAGAGCACCTAAGCAATTTTCAGTAGGATTCGTGACCTGTCACTTGACAACTGAAAAAACGATCCATCAAACCAAAGTCCATAGAAAGCTGGCATCCAAAGGAAAACATCTACTTTTTTTAAATGCTGTCGTTAGTCTTGAGACAATCTAGCATAGATGGTTAACAAGTCCCGCAGAAATAAGGGACTAAAAACAGTAACACTGGCAGGAGCAACTCCTGTCTACTCAAGGGTCGATATGCATTAAGGTGGTGCAGAGTTAAAGCAGGCACTTGTAATAAAACAGAAGATAAACATGAAACCTGAACTATGACCCTGTTATGATCGAAGCCAGGACAATTTAAAGCTCTTCTCTTTGTCCAGATGAAACCCTGATTCTCTCTATTCCTCGGAGGGGTTTTTTGTTCAGTTTTTAAAATACTTTTAAGTACCTTAAATGATTAAAGCTTTTGGGGGGCTTGAGTCTGAAACCTAGTTATTTTGTTTAATGAGTGCTGGCTACAAAAGTCTCAACTCCTGAAGCGGTCTTCAAGGTAGAAAAATCTCATTTCCGACTACTTTCCTTATCTACTCAAGAGAAAAAAAACCCACATGCTTTTTTGAGTACATACCTGGCGGAGCTGGTAAGTTTATCCCTCTGACAATAAGAAGGTGCATTTCTGTGCTGTTGAGCTCAGGAAATATCCTGTGAGCAAATAAAGACAAAACAAATTTATTCCTGTAACCCACCACTACCTGATCCACTGCCAGACCAGGATGCCACTGGTATTTGCCAAACTTTTGTCAATAGTGCAATCCTACATAGTTCATCTTCATAAATTACAGAAGAGCAAGGGAAGAGTATGAAAAGAGATAAAACAATCTCTGAGGTATAGTGAAAAATGCCAAGAACAAAGCCCAAAGACAACAAGATTGAGGGAGAAATATAAAGGAAGGAGTGGCTGAAGTAGCAGAATAAGAGATGAAGCTGGAGATATTTTGAAAAGAAAAGAACCCAGAAGTTATTGTTTAACTTCTTTGTATTTAAGTTGTTAATGAGTGTCCTTTCAGGAATACTGAGCCTAACTATAGCTGCCACTTGAGTTTGCTGAAACAAGAGCTAGAAACCAGAAAACTCATTTGCCAGCCTGCCTAAGAAATCCCTTTGATTTTCCACACCTTATCATTTTGAATGTTCTTTCTTCAAAGTGATGGCTTGGAGGATCCATTCCTTGTGCTCGTGCAAGCTGCAGTATGTCCATGTCCTTTTTACAGCCTTGTGCCAGTTTCTCAAACCTAGAGAAAAGGCAAGCAAACAATAGAAAAGCTACACAAACAGTGGAACATTATAGCATTCTGCCAGATTAAACCACAGAGCAAGCCTCACGCTAGAGGTCAGAGAGCAACTTGGAGATCCCTCACAGCTACTGATCTTTGCACATAACAAGAAGCTTATCAACCCAAACCTCCACCATCTTCAGAGGGGTCAGGCCCAAACAAGCCTGACCATATTGGTTAACAGCAGTCGGAGGGACGTACCGAGTTGTTTCTGCTACATTTCTCAGATGCATGAATTGCTTGGAATACTGCAAACACCTCTGTCAATAGAAACAAACCCAACTTAGTGATCCTTACACACAGATCCATGATTGGCAAAGTTCTGAGATTAATGACAACCTAATTTAAGAAAAGTCAAGAGTTTTCCCAACTCACCCAAAACATATCCACCTCTCCAGTCCTTTAAGACCAAAGCTGAGCACAGAATTTGTTTGACCTGTTCACTCTATTACTTCTTAATCCCTTAATTTCAAGGCAAGAGGTTCACCTGCGGGCTAGCCTTAATCATTCGGGTACTATTTTCAAACTTGAGTACTCATCACAGTATCACAAGATTGGAAAAGACCTTTGAGATCATCGCGTCCAACCTATGACCCAACACCTACACCTACTCCTACTTGTCAACTACACCATGGCATTAAGTGCCTCATCCAATCTTTCCTTAAACACCTCCAGGGACCGTGACTCCATCACCTCCCCAGGCAGCGCATTCCAACGGCCAATCACCCTTTCAGTAAAGAACTTCTTACTAATGTCAAGCCTAAACCTCCCCTGGCAAAGCTTGAGACCGTGTTCTGTCGCCGGTCACCTGAGAGAAGAGATCAACCCCTGCCTGACTACAACCTCCTTTTAGGTAGTTGTAGAGAGCAACAAGGTCTCCCCTGAGCCTCCTCTTCTCCAGGCTAAACAACCCCAGCTCCCTCAGTCGCTCCTCATAGGGCTTGTGCTCCAGCCCCTTCACCATCCTCGTCGCTCTCCTCTGGATGCATTCCAGCATCTCGACATCTTTCTTAAACTGAGGGGCCCAGAACTGGACACAGTACTCAAGGTGCAGCCTTACCAGTGCCAAGTATAAGGGAACGATAACTTCTCTAGTCCTGCTGGCCACACTGTTCCTGATGCAGGCCAAGATACCATTGGCCTTCTTGGCCACTTGGGCACACTGCTGGCTCATGTTGAGTTTCCTGTCCACCAGCACTCCCAAGTCCCTTTCCGCCTAACCGCTCTCCAGCTACTCTGTCCCCAGCCTATAGCTCTGCATGGGGTTGTTGTGTCCAAAGTGTAGAACCCGGCACTTGGACTTGTCAAACCTCATGCTATTGGAGTCAACCAATCTCTCCAGCCTGTCAAGGTCCCTCTGTAGGGCCCTCCTTCCCTCCAGCAGATCGACACTTCCTCCCAGCTTGGTGTCATCTGCGAACTTGCTGATGAAGGACTCAATCCCCTCATCCAGATCATCAATGAAGATATTAAACAGGACCGGGCCCAACACTGATCCCGGGGGAACACCACTAGTGACCCGCTGCCAACTGGATGAGACACCATTCACTACCACTCTTTGGGCTCAGCCATCCAACCAATTCCTAATCCAGCACAGAACATTCCCGTCCAAGCCACGGGCTGACAGCTTCTCCAGGAGTCTTCTGTGGGAGACAGTATCAAAGGCCTTGCTGAAGTCCAGGTACACCACATCCACAGCCTTCCTCTCATCTACCAGGCGAGTCACATGGTTGTAAAAGGAGATCAGGTCGGTCAGGCAGGACCTGCCCCTCCTAAAACCATGCTGGCTGGGCCTGATCTCTCCCTCATTCTGCAGGTGCCGCATGATTGCACCCAGGATTATGCGCTCCATAATTTTACGTGGAACCGAGGTCAGGCTGACAGGTCTGTAGTTACCTGGATGGTCCCTACAGCCCTTCTTGTGGATGGGCGTTACATTGGCCAACTTCCAGTCTTCTGGGACCTCTCCAGTGAGCCAGGAATGTTGATAAATGATGGAAAGCGGCTTGGCAAGCTCATCCACCAGCTCTCTCATCACCCTAGGATGGATCCCATCTGACCCCATAGACTTATGAGGATCCAAGTGGCTCAGCAGGTCTCTAACTTCTTCCTCCTGGATGTCAGGGGGGCTATATTGCACCCTATCCCCATCCGTCACCTCAGAAGACCAGTTGTCCAGTGAACAATCGGCCTTACTGTTGAAAACCGAGGTGAAGAAGGCATTAAGCACCTCAGCGTTTTCCTCATCTTCAGTTACTATATTTCCCTCAATGTCCAATAAGGATTGAAGATTGTTGCTGCCCTTCTTTCTGCCGTTAATATTTTTGAAAAAGCACTTCTTATTGTCCTTGACACAAGTGGCCAATTTGAGCTCCAGCTGGGATTTTGCCTCCCTAATTTCCTTTCTACACAACTTGACAATATTTTTTAACACGTCCTGACTTACTTGCCCTTCTTTCCAAAGGCGATACACCCTCTTTTTCTCACTTAACTTCTTCTGAAGCTCCTTACTCATCCAGGCTGGCCGTCTGCCCCTGCAGCTCGTCTTAGAGCACATCGGGACAGCCTGCTCCTGGGCCTTAAAGACTTCATTCTTGAAGTACATCCAGCCTTTCTGGACCCCCTTGCTTTTAGGAACTGTTTCCCAGGGTATTCTCCTTACTAGTTCCTTGTATAATTTGAAATCAGCATGCCAAACATCCAGCATGGTTGTCCTGGTTTTGGTCTTCCTTGTTTCATTGTTAATGGAAAACTCGATTATCTCATGGTCGCCGCAGCCCAGACAGCCTCCGACCACAACATCACCCACCAGCCCTTCTTTATTTGTAAACAGGAGGTCAAGGAGAGCCTCACCCCTGGTAGGCTCACACATCAGCTGTGACAAAAAGCAGTCCTCAATACACTCCAAGAACCTTTTGGACTGCCTCCTCTCGGCTGTGTTAAGTTCCCAGCAGATATCTGGGAGATTAAAGTCTCCTAGAAGAACAAGGGCAGACGATCTCGAGGCAACTTCCAGCTGCTTAAACAATAAAAGGTCCACCTCTTCCTCCTGGTCAGGTGGTCTGTAACATACTCCAACCAGGATACCAGTTTTTCTTGCCCCTCTTACTCTTACCCATAGACACTCAATCTGGTCATCACCAATCTCGACTTCTACAGCATCAAGAGTTTCCTTAGTATACAGGGCCACCCCTCCACCCCTTCTCTCACGCCTGTCTCTCCTGAAGAGTTTGTAGCCTTCCATGGCAGCACTCCAGTTATGAGAGTCATTCCACCATGTTTCCGTGACAGCAACTATATCATAGTTCTCCTGCCGGACCAGGACTTCAAGCTCCTCTTGTTTGTTGACCATACTGCGTGCGTTAGTGTACATGCACTTCAGCTGGGCTACGGGCTTCACCCTCGATAATGACTCACTTTCTGCAGTCACTTCAGTGGTGAGTCTGGTTACATCCCCCTCCCCCTTCGGGCCTAGTTTAAAGCCCTCTCAATGAGCCCTGCCAACTCCTGGGCTAGAATCCTTCTGCCCTTTTTACTTAGGTGGGACCCATCTGGGTCCAGCAGGCCAGGTGCAGTAAAGGTTTCCCCATGACCATAGAAACCGAAATTCCTGTGTCGACACCAGCCCTTGAGCCACTTGTTGAGAGCGTGGATTCTCTTGTTCTTTGTAGTAAACCTTTCTGACACTGGAGGGACTGAGCAGAACACCACCTGCGCTCCTACTCCATCGGCCTAGCTCCCTAAACTCCTTTTTAATTACTCTGGTGGCCCTCTTATCAAGTTCATCACTGCCAGCCTGAACAACCAACAGGGGATAATAATCTGAGGGTCAAATGAGATCCAGGAGTCTCTTAGCAATATCCCGGACCTGGGCTTGAGGAAGGCAGCTGACTTCCCTGTGGGATGGGTCCAGCCTACATATGGGACCTTCTGTTCCTTTTAGAAGGGAGTTACCTATTACAACTACCCTCCTTTTCTTTTTAGTGCTTGAAGTTCTGATCCGCCTGACAGACGGAGCAATATCAAGAGGTTCCCCAGACGAGTAGTCTTCATCGCTATCATCAACCTGAGCCTCAAATTCCAGGACACTAAACATGTTTTGTAAGGGCAGGTGGAAGGGTGGCATCTTGAAGGGAGTCAGAGGATGGGAGGGAAATCTCTTGCCCCCACGAGAGCAGACCTGCTCCCATTCCTCCTCAACAACTAAGTCCCTCCCCTCATCCTGGTGGTGAGGAATATACTGTTCCTCTGTCTCCTGGGGTGTATTCCTGGGGAAAGAGAGGGTTCGACTCCACCAGTCTATCTCCCTTTTGCTATCTCGTATGCTTCTCAGCCTCTCCACCTGATCCTTAAGCTCTGCAACCATCTGGAGCAAATCACTGACCTGCTCACACCTCATGCAGGTGTTTTTTGGATTGTCTCCAGGTATTAGGAGCAGGCTACAGCACTCACTACAGTCGACAGTCTGGACACTTGCATCCTTCAATGGAGGCACTGTTTGGACTGACACACTCCTGGTGGCAATAGTTTTAGCTCACCTGGTCACCATTGCTGGTCAGGGAAGCAGGAAATGCCCAAACAAACAAACAAACAAGAAAAACCCCCAAACCCAAAACAAACCAACCAAACAAACAAAAAAAACCCCAAACCACCACACTCCTGTTCACCCCGCTCAGGTTCGCTACCCTAATAAAGTGATGAGCCGCGCTCTTCTGCTAAGCCGCGCTCCCAAGGGGCCGTTTAAATCTCCCTCAGCTGCTGCCGGGACCGCCCCCCTGCGCCCACGTGACCGCTGCTGCTTCCAGGGTGGCGGAGAGGTGCGCTGCCGCGGTTCTCTCTTGAATCTTTCCCTCGGGGAAATTGCTGCCCACCTCGAACAAGTACTCAGCTGCAGAACTTACCGCTCCTGCCGCCGATCCTCGCTGATCATATTTGATAGAGATAATTTGATAGTCCTAAGGCTCCAAGCACACCCTGACTTCAACTAGTAGAGAATCCAACTCTGAAAAGTTTCCAGTTTAGGACACACAGAATCAGAAGTATTTTAAAAGAAAAACAAAAGGCTCCACAGAAATGATGGGATTATAATAATAATATAACTCAGAGAAATGTAAAAAAATCCCCAAAACATTTCTAAAAAAAGGTCAGTCACCTCCTGTTGGTCCTTCAGCAATTTTATGAGCTGTGCATACACTTCATCTGCTTTCTGAGACAGTCTGACATCTTCATGGTATATGAAGATAAAATCACCCTCATCTGTAGCGGGTGATGGCAGCTGCAACACAAGAACACCACATTTCAGAGCCCTTATAGGATAAAAATGAAGTAGACAAAAAGCAGTCAGAACATCTAGAAAGGTCAGTGAAGGGGGATAGGTTGTTTTTCTTCTCAAGGCGATTCCAACCCAAGCACTACTTACACCACTGCCTGGTAACTGCTTAAGTCATAAAACCCTGAAAAATGCCTTACAGGACTAGTTCCCTGATTATTCAGGTCAGGAGAGCTATTACAGTGCAGTTTGGCTTCCCCATCTACCCCAAAACCAAGAGAAACAAGGGCATCGCTGTATCACACGCACCTGATCCTCATCTCAAAATGGAGTCAGGACACAGCTAAGATGTATGTGCACCCTAAACCCAGGGACACTTCCAAGCTACACTATTTAGGTGTGCCATTACAAATGGTTCATGGAAATTCAATTTTCTCAAAGTCTGGTACATTTGAGGGGAGCAGAAGAAACAAAACAAAAACTAGAATGAAAATATAGAGGAATTTCAGGGCTTGGTATCCAGATTTGTCACTTGAGCAAACTTAAAACTTGTATCAAGACACATTTATTGAATCATTTACTTTTTCAAGGAAGCACTTAGACATCCAAGAATATGAAACAAAGTTGAATACAGTCCTACTAACCTTGGAAATATCAACAGGTTTGCCACATTTTGCTTGCTCAATCTTTAGGTCAAAGCTCTTAGCTGTTCTGAGATACATCTTAGCCTGTTCAAGGTTATTTGCCTTCTTTGCTTTGACGGCTGCCTTCACGTATTGCTTCTTTCTATTCTCCAGAAATTCCAGTTGTTCCCTAGCTGAAAAACAGTTATCTCACTCATCTGACATTGCCATGCCCCTGAAACAGGCTTATCATGTTTAGTTTATAGCCAAAAAAAAAAGGACAGTAAGAGTACAGATATCAAATAAGGACATTTCCTTACTACACTTCATTGTTTCTTGGCCAGTTTCAATTCAAGTATTAGAAAAAGAAACAAACTTCTATCATGGCATCCTTCATCAAAAAACAACCTCACAGTACTTCACAACTGTCACAACAGTAATTACAGCCTCTTATTTTGTAGGCAGGAGACAGACTCCAGTACGGCCGACTAGTCCACAGCAGCAGCTGAATCCAAACTATCAGCTTAACTTCTAAAAGACACTGAATATTATAACCATCTTCTGTACTCATTTATTTCCTCTCTCCTGATCTGTCAGAAACAAAACCAGATGAACCAGTGTGTCCAAGCACATTGAGACGTATCCACCTCCACTTGTTTGTAACTCCTTACCATCTTAGTTTCTTTTTAATTCTGGGGTTGTCTTTCCTTCCCAAGGACAACCACACAAGTCAGAAAAGATTGCTGTAACAGGTCAGTGCATCCTGCTTCCTCTTACATCTCACTTAGGAAATGCTACAGCATGAGCTGATTCCAGCCGTTTCCAAGGACAGTTGTATTCATCGCTGCCCTCAACTCGTGAGCTAAGAGGTGCCCATCTCAGCAGATGAATATACCTACAACTCTCTCACTCTGTCCACTGCTGTCAGATGACAACTTATTCCCATCCTTGCAAAAGTGCCCACTGTCCTGCTGCTGTGAGCAATTTGCCCAACCAGCCAAAACCGGACTAATTAGACAAGGTAGATAGCCCAGATTCCACTGAGACAAAACCCAGTGTGCTCCGAGTCTGAGACACAAAACACAGGTATTTTCAAAGAAAATCTGTAGAGAATGAACTGAGCAAAGCCATCAATCCAACTGATCTGGGCTCCTTAGCTTTCCTGGTACAGGCCTTAAGTGCAACTGCTCTACTCAACTCCCGCACCTCCAACAAGAAAAGAGAGATTTTTACTGTCATGGAAATTTCTAGAGTCAAGAGTTATGAGCTAATCACAGTGGCACTGTGAAATGCCTCTGCACTCTGCAAAAGAACTTGCATCAGCCAACTGAGTTCTGCTTTGTTCTGAGGGAACTATCAAGGGCTGAATGGAAGGAGGAGGATGGGATTATAGTCAAGGCACGACAACAGAATCAGTGAGCTGCTGTGTGCTCAAATCACACTGTGAGGTGGTGACTGTCCCTTATCTCTACAATTAATCTTGTATGGACAACTGTCTAGTGACCTGAGCAACAGGAGGACTAAAGATTGATGAACTACTGCCTATATGGCAGCCTGAGATCCTTGGATGAAGCACTAGGCAGAAATCACTGTTTGATGTAGGAAGCTGCTTTAGATCAATGAATAATTCACACTAGCAAGCCGTCCACATTAATGGGAGCATATGTAGAGTTCAACTGTGAGCAGAGATAAACATTATGAATCAATACAACTGTTACATCAAAATTATTTAGAAAAAACAATCACCCTTATAATTACACGTGCTGCCTCTGCAAAATAAAGCTGCATGGTTGGTCTGGATCTGTCCAGTAGCAGACATATATTGAGGCTCCTGTCAGAGGAAATCTATGCCACACATTCACAGGCTCGTATTTAAAATACAATGAAAAAAAGTATTTACCAAGGTATTAAACAAAACTGGTGCAACCAACTAACACATAGATCACTGGGAATGATGATCCCATCCCTTCACCTTACCAGTGGGAGGGAGACGATCCATTGACTCTGCCTTGTCCAGGGTGGAGGGTGATGTAGCTCGTTTCACATGCTCAGGAGAGCTCTCCTCCTCAGCTACAGCAGATGGCATTGTAATTGGCTTAACAACTTGAGTCGGCTTTCCAGGCAGCTGAGCAGGCTTCTTGGCGACTGGGGTCTGCGTCAGAGGTTCATTCTAGGGTAAAAAAAAGAATTTTGTATTAAATGGGTAAAATCTATTCCAGAGATGAGAACATCTCAGGCATCAACAACCATGGTTATCGCTCTACCAGCTTTCTGGCATCCCTTTTGAGGGGCATGTAACATTTCAGACAGCAAATTTTAACTTCTGGGGTTTTACGAGTATGTCATGACCTATGAAAGCAGCAAACCTCTGCCCAAAAGGAACATTCAACAAGGCAGTGAAGTATAAAAAAGATGCAAATGCACACAGAGAAACCATCATCCAGGAATTCTCTCCATTAAAAGCTACTCCGGTTGAAAGCACAATCAACAACCAAATCCAGAGAGATAAAGAAATCAATGTCTAAAGGCTAGTGCTGCCTGACAAAAAGCAGTAAGTCCTGAACATCCTGGGAAAGCACAAACATAGGAGCTACTGGGATGCAGGATGAAAGTACAGATTTACCTACTTTAGCACAACGTAAAGGGGTGGCCAGGATCTGAAATGTTTGCTTGGAAAATAAAACCCCCACACCAGACAGTTATGAAGAGTCAAACTCTGGACTCATAGACTCTGGATATACTGACTGTAATAACATCTCATCTCTCTCCCTCTCCCCTACGCTGTAATGCAGACTGAAATTACAACTGTGATCCTGTACTCTTCAGATCTCTAGGAAATGTAATTCATCTCTGTACCCTTGCTTGACTGGAATTCCAACAGCCTCATCTCTGCATATCACAAGAGACAGCATTAACTTTTATGCACCCTACCACTAAATACTAACCTCTTCCTCTTCATCATTCTCCTCCATGTTTGCCAGCTTGCTGGAACTTTCCAGAACAGCAGCTATCGTGCTGTCACCATCCATTGCTGCAACACCAGGAAGAGGGGGAAATCCTGAGGAGGAAAGGAATACAGATGTAGAGTTGCATGAGACTTATGCTCTGTTTTCCCCATTTCTTCTTTCCCGTGAAGCTATTACTATTCAACTGTATTATCTAATATATTTCAGAATTCAGCATAACTAGAGTAAAGCCAAGGCCACAAAGCCTTGCTAGATAAAGTCTGATTGGTGGTCTAAAGATCAGATCTCTAACAGATATCCAGGCTTAAAGGGATTATGCTAAAATGATGCAATAACAGAGCATAGTTTTCCAAGTTGAGCAACGAGCTGGCAGGCCAAAGAACCTCACAACCTCAAGACTTCGGTAGCAGAGATGTCCCTGGAACCAGCAAAGAATTCAGTCTTTCTTTGCACAAAAGGACAGCCAATTGTACAAAAATTTGCTTGCTCTTTTTTTCCCCTCTTGCTGCTGCCTCACTGTCACGGGTGTACAGTCCAGCAGAAAATCAGTGCTACCTCATAGAGTAATGAACATCGCTGACATCTGGATAACACACTAAGCCTCTGCTGAAAATCTACTGCAATGCACAGGTTGCCAAGTAAGACAGAATCGCAGTATTTAAATGTGAAGTATATGAAGAACAATCTATTTCACTGTTTTATTATCCTTTTAAGGATAGGTGGAAGGGCTTGATGATGGATGATAAACTCTCACTTCCACACTTACATTTCAGTGTCAGTTTCAAACAACAAAGATCCAGAGACACTACTACAAAATGCCCATTAATAAGATTTCTCATTAATATGCAGCAAGTACTTTTGTTGCCAGTGTCATAGAAATAATGACCAAACTGCTTCTAAGCCTAGAGATGGCTGCCATAGGGACAGAACAAGTCTGAGGTACACAGGCAGGCAGAACACAAGGCTGCTGCCCCCACGTGACATTTGATCCATTACTCAGCAGCATTTCTGTCTCCAAGGAGGTCAAGGCTGGTACTTAGCATCATCTAGATGCAATGAAACGCACCACCAGTCCATCATAATCTCATTGTTGCTTCCAGTGACTGCCTAACAGTTGTCTTCAATGTAAACCACATGGCCTCTAAATGATGACTGAAAAATATGCAGCTGAAGTGTAAATAAACTGAGGAACTAACTATATTTTCCAAAGTGTAAATATGGAGTGCTTCATTCTTACAGAAACTGACATTTACCAAGAAATGGACTACATTCCAGAAGAAGGGATGCTAAACTGCTTTTCAGGGACAACTTCAAAGCAGGGAACCTTCAAAGTAGTAACATGACCTGACAGAGCTCCTATTGCCTACGTTACTACAACTACAGTGCTTGCCATTGCCACATTTTACAGTGACAAAAAAGCCACATGGTCCTTTTCTAGACTTGGTTTGAGTTTTTTCAAACAAAAATCCTAGAGAGACTTTGCAGTGCTAATTGTATCTTTTCAGAAGAACACAGCAGGCACAGCAATGATGCTTCCTAGGGCAAAAACAGTATCATGCAAACCAGAGGTAGAGCACTCATAGATGACCTTGCCCAAACCTTTACAAACACAGCAGTATACAGTCCAAAGACAATAAAAAGGCACAGAATGTCTCAAGAAGCAGGTTAAGGTTTTGCTTCTATCACTGCCTCACAGTGTGACTACAGGCATGATTTATTTGCTTCGTGCTCATAAACTACTTTTACCAGCCATGAGAGCTGCAATACTGATCTGACTCCTCAGATGTTGCAAGAAGCTGTTTAATTAAATGCAGATTTCTTGAGGCTCCTGCTGGGAATAAATAAAATGGGAAACATCACAATTTTTGGCAGTTTCAAAAAAAATCTCCTTTTGTAATAAACTATGAAGCCAATATATCCCAAGTTAACGCTCTCCTCTAGGAGGACTGGCACAGAAGACAGACAGGTGACATTTTCAGCACCTGCCTATGGTTAAGTTAACTATTCAAATAGGGCTGGTTTCAAGTTCTGATGCTGTCAAACAGGTAGTCAGGAATATTCACCAGTGTGAATGTTAAGGAGCACATTAATAAGCAGTTTCAGGATACCATCAAACAGCAGGACCAACATACTCACTAAGAAAAGGGAGAAGCTGTTCCATAGGATGAGGAGGCAACATCTACACACCTCCTTCAGTGCTCAGCAGATACAAAATTTTTATGGCTTGCTGGAGAAATCCAAAAGTCCTACCTGAAGCTTCTTGGGTGTGAGGTTCAGGTGCTGTAACATCCTGGGAATTTCCCACTGGAGCTGGTAACTTTTGCTTGGATACATCTTGTCTGTTTCCTAGGCTTTCAAGATCTGCAAAGCAAGGAAAGTAGGAAGGTTCACAGCAGGTTCCATGAACAGCAAGTCGACCCGTGTTACTCAGAAAACCATCAATTTGATCACATCATCTTCCTTGAAAGCTTTTTGGCTTCAAAAATACATTTGTGTGGCTAGATAAGTCTAAGGTTCCCATTATTCAGAGAAAATGTTTTATAATAGAAAATCTCAAATACTTATTTAATTTAGGTTAGTGTCGTTGGAAGGAAAAGAAGGGAAAAAAAAAAAAGTATTCTGAGAATTCTCTCCCCAGAATATAACTTGGTATCTTGGCAGATGGGAAGAGTGAACAAGATCGCTAATTAACTAAAATATCCTACTAATGAAACACATGCTGAAGAAGGGAAGCAAGTCTATTCAGAGACTCAGGTTTCTGGCATTGCATAACAATGGTTATTTCAGAAAACTAAAAAAATATCCACTGCAAAAATCTTGCACTTTTTAAGGTAAGATTACATCATGGGTGAAGTTTCTAATGCCATTTGGTAATCAGTTTACAACTTGGAGTCATAAATCTCATGATTGATTGAAAAAAAATAATCTATTGTTTAGTTTCTTACAAAAAAAAAAATCTTAGATTTTTTAAAACACTGAGTTGCACAGACCAAATATTAATTGTTCATGGTGATACTAGATCTAGTTAATATCTCTCTTACAAGTACTTAAGTATGTTTTATATTAGTAGCTTGCTTTAAGATTCAGGCTTTACTGCACTGCAAACTGTTTGTTAATCTGAACTTTACGAACTTCAGCTGAAACACAACACCACTGAATATTACAGTAAGCTTTAAGAACGTGCCATGATAATGCTACTTCATTTTCCTTTGTTGCTTTTGATTAGAATTTGAATACGCAGCCTCAGACCTAGGTGATCTTCGGTTCTTCTAACAGTTTTGCAATCCAATTCAGAATCATTCCATTATACCATAGAGAGACATCTAAAAGGGTTTTTGTAAGAGAAGCCTTACCCTGAGGAGACGGAGGCATATTCTAGAGATCTATTGGCTGCCCACTATCCAAAGCTTCCAATACCACATTAAATTTCTAATGCAGAAAAAAAAACAAAATAGAAGATTTATTCTAGTACGTCCAAGACTTGCTAGCTGACACAATGAATATTTGACACTCAGTGCACTGCAGGGTAGTTTAGCATTTAGGATTTCTTCTGTGCATACCTTGCCTGTCTTCATGTATTCCTTCGCTTTCTCCAGGTCCCCTTACCACTGGGCTTTTAGAGCTGCTAATTTATACTCCTTCTGCCTCATAAGTAGTATTGCTCGTGTACTGCTCTTCTGGAGATCTGTGAGAATGAAACAATGCTGTGACTTACATAGAGCATGCAAGATACGCACTCCTCCCAGGTCTATCCATTCAAACTTGCATTAGTCCTCTTTGCTTTGAATCACACAGTTGTAAAGTCCTTTTTCCTCCAGTCTCTAGAAGTCCTACCAGACACAATACTACTTTTCCCAATTAATAATAATTTAGAAAAAAGTCAATATCTCAAAACTCTTTTAAGCTTGGAATCACAAAACTGATGAAGAAACTGAGATGCAGAAAAATGTAAGTGAAAGATACTGATACAGTGCATATAAGAGCTCTATAACAGTAATTGATTCCACCGCCACACATTCAGCATCCCACTGACAACGATCTAAAACATTCAGCAGGGAAGTTCCAAAACAAGTAGTGCTTTGCTATACAGTACAAAGATCAAAGAAAGATGTAGCATTAAAATAGTGTTGCAACTGTTTATCCTCTCAGATCATGGTACCTGTTTCCACAGTAGGACTAGAAGCAGCACGACCCTGTAGAGACTCTGATTCCAGATGCTGCACTGCCTCATGAGAAGTCTTCTGCTCATCATCTGCAGCAGGCTCAGCTTTATTCTCTGATAGGACACTGATTGAATCACCTGAATTCTCTAGCTCCAGTCCTGTGCTTTGAGATAAGTGAGAGGAACTCTTTCCTGTTGCAACAGGAGGTGGCAATTCTTCCTCATTGATTTTTTTTGCCTTTCTTCGCTGCAGCCAGCATTGTTTCCAGTGTCTGGCAGAGATGGAACCACAAAGTCGACAGTCATTTTATCAGACATATTACTAGTATAAAATCATTAAAACACAAATTCATTTCCTTATTTGCGATGGGAACTATTACGCACACCACTACAGATTGCTGCCCTTTAGATCCTTATTTTTCTACAAGGTAACTTCAGCACTACTGAAAGGTGCCCAATTATTAGAGCAACACAAAGCAATGGACTTACTATCCAAACTACATAACTATGAGTACCTTGACACCTAGAATTACTGGATAGCTGATGTGGTCCACTCGGCTTTCTCACAGAAATCACTAAGGAAGCCATTTATACCAACTGTAGACGCACTCTATGTCTTTAAAACAAAATAACATACTCTGAAATGTCACTGCCTATGTCGATTCAGGGAAGGAAGGAGTCTGTATGCAAAGAAAAAAGCCGTTAATTACTAACAATGGAAATGGATCTTCAGCTGGGGACCTATGGCAAGAAGCTCTCACCATCTGTAACATGGGTTAACTGCTGCTTGTTTTTTAAAACACTTCCTGTGCCACAAATATTACCTCAGTATTTTTTTTTTATTTAAGTTTCAGACAAAAGACCATCATGCACTTTAAGCCAAAACAAAAGGTTTACTTTTCATCTTCCACAGAAATTGAAGTGCAAGTACAGTAAGACAACAACAATGAAATCCCATCAGTGTCAGAATCGCTACTATTTTTGGTTAGCCATGACATTGTTTGACCTATTAAGCAACAGTGGTAGCAATACTTCGGTCTGACTGCATGTGGGACTGGGGTTCAGACCAGTACAGCAACCTACACACAGCACTTTCTTCTCCATGTGTGGGATGGCACTGACTGGAAATGGAATTAAACACTGAGATTTAAGTTCACAGTTCCAAGAACTAAGTACACGGGACAACTGCACAGTTTGTTGGCATGCCATTTTGCTAATTAAGGAACTGTGAACTCTGGGGTGAGATCTAGTCTATTACCCTTAGTTGAACTGCTTACGCACAGGGAAACTCCCTACCTTGAAAAATAAAGGAAATGGCAAACAGTGTAAAGCTTTGTTATTGCATCAAATAAGGTGGTTTGCTTATCCCTCTTGCTCTCTGAAAGGTCAGGTGGTTTCATGTACATTCCTTTCAGTGCTAGCAGGCAGTGGACACATACAGACATGTCCCTTCTTGTGCATTTCCTCCCCTGGGTTTGGCCTCAGTTGTTCCCTTTGTGCCCTAAGACACTTAGTAGCTAGTGAGATGTTACCTTCCTCCCTCAGTGGACAGCACTGAACTATGAAGCTTTGCTCAACAAGACAGAGCTGGCTGCTCTCTGAGGTGATGCAGACCAAATGAAAACAAATCAGGCAGTAAAGGCACTCTGCACAGCAGTGATGTCCAAGCAATCCCAACTAACTACAAGCACGCCACCTGGCTAAAAAGATGCAAAGCTGAAAAAAACACTCCTTGCTGCAATTTTTAATTGCCTTAATGAAAAATCCTGTTCTGTTAATTTTCAAGCACAGCCAACACACTCAGGGAAAGGTATCACCTTCCTTTGTCTCACAGAACTGAGTGGAAGGTTAGTATTCTAAAGAAGGCATCAGTGACGAACTGGAAGATGCATGTGCTAGGAAAGCTCCTAAACTTTGCTTTGAGGTAGCACTAAATAGTCATCAGAGGTCAAATTCAGATCTAGAGGGGTGGGTTTAACACCAGCATTTACCACAAACCCTGCCTCCAGATACCAGTAGTCCCATTCAAGAGAAACAAAACTGATGCACAAAAGGCATTTGAAGTTACCCTTTATCTGTGTATTTGCTACATCAGATTAGTAGTAAGTAACAAGAAATGTTTTCAAAATAACTCAAGTCAGCATATTAGAATTTATTTCCCCTTTGAACAAATTCACACATCTGGAAAGACTCTGACCTACACCTTAGAGAACTGTTTTTGCCTCCCCCTCACTCACTCACACACCTGATGAACCCAACTTACCTTAAGGCCTCTTTCATAATGGCGTATTTTGGCGCTCTCGCCTGACTCCTTTGCATTAGAGATTGCTACGCTGTAGTTAGCAATTCTCTTCTCTATTGCCTGTCGAAGCTCACTGGTAACAGCAGGAAGTGAGGTGGTCTCAGAAAAAATAATAAAACAAATCAAGAAAACTTATTTCATCCAACTACACAAGTTTTCTCACAGCAGTGAAAAACAAATACTCCTCTTCTACACACTCTCCCGTTAATCAAGAGCACAAAGAAGAAGCAGTCTCTAAAACAGAGGAGCACTTGTAGTACGTTAACGGTCCCTGGATCCATCTCTGGGCTTTCTCTCAAAGGCGTAATAGAGAAGAATGGGTGGAGACATTTAGAAAACTGCCAGTCACAGTGTAATTGGAGCCATGTGGTTAGGGAGTAGGTGCAGGAGAACAGTAAAGACTCTCAAACACCACGCAACAGAAGGTGTGAAGGGGTATTTTGGCACAAATCTTGACTTTTTATTTTCTTGTTTTTAAAACATGCGAGTTTACTCCCTTCCAGGCTTCTTCAACCTTGTTTTAATACAAGAGCTCTTTTTCTTCCTCCTGCAGTCTGGACTTAGTTCAGTGACAAAAGCAGCCTAAGCAAAGTTATAAGCAGCTACTTACACTCCACACTATCTAATAATCACTAATGTGATTATTGCCATTATCTCTATAGAAACGTTCTCAGACCCATTTATTAAGGGGCCCAATGCACAAGAGCACTGGAATCTGTAGCACATAACACAGACATGGTAGTAACTGAATAAAGGATTTGACTGCATGAGGATTGACAAATTAAGCTGAGAAAGCTAATGCTACTGAGAAAATTCTGCAAAGGTGTCAAAGATGGCAAGTTATAAGAATCCTCACAGTTTCAGCACACTGATCAATACTCTGAGGGGGAAGATACAACCTCTGGAAGCCTGAACTGCAGTCTGCATGTATAATACATATATGTACATATAATGTCCCTCATTATATATGAGGGACACAAAATGCTTGATTTCAACTGTTTACCGTCTCAATTCTGTGCTAACATTAAAAAACACTTTTTGAACAAAGCAAAAGAAACATGTACACCCATACAGCATCAGTCTCCCCGGAGAAGACAGCAATAGTGTAGTTTCTTCTTCCTTGGAAGAAGGCCTATCTAGATCCTTGTTTCTGACCCTTTTATGGGCTGCATGACAACAGTGATCCAGCAAAACTGTCAGGAACACAAAGCTCTTTCCTACCTGTGACTGCAGTTCAGGTTGCTCATTGTCTGGTTCAGCTGTAGATGGCTCCATTGTTTCATCCTCACAGCTTCCAGTCTCACCTTCCATGCCCAGAACTTCTTGCAATTCTGCCTAAAGTAAAAGCCAACAAAAAGCTCAAAATTTTTTATTTCCTCAAAAGACAAAATAAAATCAAGTCTCAAACTCCAAGACCTCTGGATGGTCATTGAACCCAGAGAGGCTGAGCATCTTCTATTCTGGTCTTCTTTAATTTTTTTATTTTTTTTAATTTTAAAACGAGACTGGTTCCACTTTTATTCAAAGAAGATCAAAGAAGTACTTCTATGAAGAAATTTCCAAAAGCAGCTATTAACAATAGCAGTCAGAAACACTGCTCAACACTCCTCCTTCCCTAAACCCTGCCAACTAGATCACTCACGGAAATCACAAAGAATTACTTGGGAAATATTCTCTCAGGCCAAGTACTACTCAAAGCAGTACCAAAATCGCGACAGACACCCCTTTAAGGAGAACGTCCCTGGCTGTATTTCACCAGCTGACATGGAATGGGATTCATGCTGTTCCCCCACTCCTCTAAGACCCTTGCACATATAAATGTTATAATAGCTAGAAAACTCTCTCACTCTGGTGTGCAGAGGGGTGGGTCCTGTAAAGCCTTCTAATGGAATGCTTTTGCAATATTTCAGCTTCTCAGTGCAAAGCTAACATATTTTTACTAAATGTAGTTCTGTTTTTTTTTTTAAAAAAAACCAAAACAAACCAAAATCAGAGACATACTTTTGGCTAACAGTTATGCATACCAACAAATCTGTATCCTTCTCCAAGTCTTCATCATCTGCTTCTTCCTCCTCATCTTCATTCAGGTCCTTCATGCACTCTGCAGCCATCTTTTCAATATGATCCATGGGCAGAGGAGCTGTAAAAAGTAACCACAAGGAGTCAGTCATAAATCAGAACAAAATTCAAGGCATTTACCATAGAGTGGTGAACTCAAAGAGTTCCCAGTCAAACTACAACTAAATCACTGGAGTTTTGTATAGAGTCTACATTACGCTTGAGGCTCCAACAGGCGATCCATTTTCTCAATCTAGTTGTAAACACAAGAATGTCTCTCTCTCTCTCCATTTCTGTATGTATTTATCCTTTGAAATCCATGATGCACATTAACATCAATTCCAGAGACACACTGAACAACACAAGCCATAAGCCAAATGACTGGTTGTTAACAGGACAAGCAAGGAGGCACAGCTATCTATATGTTTGAAGACAGCAAGAAAGGAAGACAAGAAAATCTTTCTACCTTTAGAAGCTACTTGTTTTACATATGAAACACCACCATAAAGTCACACTTGCCATACAAAAATAGAACGCTTCAAATCAAGGCATCACACTTGTCCTGAGCCCAAGAGCAGCAGCAGAACACTGGCACCAAGATCTGCTAAGGAAATCAGAAAAGGCGCTGCTTCTTCTGCCTCTCTAACTATGCTTCCCCATCTTCTGCAGTGCTGTCTCATCTCTCATGAGACTTCCCTTTCTAAATTTTTCTCAACTGCTTTGCCTTGCCATTTCTCTTCAAGCTTCTGGTCTTTACCCTGAAAACTCTATTTAACTCCTCTTTGCCAGATTCTCATCTGTACTTCCCTGTGTCAACCACATCTTCCCTATCAGCTTTCTCCAGGCGCTCACTAAGGTGAAGTTATTTGCACGCAAATCCAAGCTGTCCACATAAATGCCTCCACTAGTTCCCTATGCAGACACATGACTGTGACTCACCAGTGTCCGTAAACACTGAATAAAATACAGATCTTCAGGATAGAGTTTTAGTCAACTTAAATGGATCCCATCCTTCCCTTGCATTTGCTGAATCAGCTGAAAATTAACAGAAGGTACAAAGCTGTTTCTATTCAAATAATCTAATATACTGTTATCAATGCTTCAGTACCCATATGAAACATGTTGCTCGTATATTTGATCCTTACCAAAAACCCGCAACTAGGATAGCAGGCCACATCCAAGGCAATTGGCTGTACTTTAGGGGCCAGAGCATGAAGCCTCACCAGAGGCAAAAAAGCCAACCAAGCCTCCCCGGATGGGTGGCTCTGCTCAAATCCGGAATGGCAAGTTGAGGCCACAATTTCAAACATCCGAGCGGCTGACCAACTGGTATTTATCAGTCACAAATAGCAGAGATCTCTGTACCTAAGATGTTGCAACAGCACAGTTTTGCTGCCTGCATTTTAAGCTAGAGGGAGAGTTCACTTCCCTCCTGCCATCAAGAGCTCTCGAATGTAAATCCAGGAGCGAATTCTTACACCTTTTGCTCAGTCAAGAACCAAGCACAAGTATGAATTGTACTAGGTCCCTTTTTTCTGCCCTTCTCCAGGCAGGATCTGTCTCTCCCCTGTCTTTATTGCACCCTCCTCCTTTCCCAGCGCCGGTCTACTTCCTGTCCCCACCACTACACTGTACCAGGTCTCCTGAGTCCCCAATGTCAGCTGTCCACTTGTTCACGTTGCACGAGCTTCTAATCTATACACTCCCAATTCTACCAGGAAAACAGAGCAGTTGTAAGCGATTCTGGAAAATGGTTTTATAAGCCATAACACATACCTTTAGAAGGCATAGTAAAGTTAATTTTGCACTGTCTGAAGTCTCATTACCCTCTCATGAATAGAGAGATTGAAAAAACACATTAAGTGATAGGAGCAGGGCTAAAAGGAAGTCAGCACTTTGAAAGCTGATGACAATTCAAGAGCTCCTGACACACAGATTCATCTTCAAAAAACCTGCACATTTTAACAACGAATAACCTATGTCCCATCGCAGAAGTTCCATTATTGTGCTTATTAGCACAATTGTGCTTATTATCTTTAAGGGTTTATGACAACCTTGAAATTTGGAGAGTGGAAACGATTTAGAATTCAGCTGTGGATACAAACACTTCCTCTGTCTCTCATCAATTACAGCATTTAGACAGCCACTTTTTCTAAATATTTTAAAATTCTTCATTTCCCTGCAGCTCTGTGTGAAGTCCCTTCCAATGTCACAGCCAAATCACTGCAGATAAGGCTGTAGTTGCACAAACTCTTCTTTCCAGCACTGCTGACAAACCTGTAGCAAGGGCAGGTCCCCCTCTCCTTGTCCCATTCTCAACCACTTGCTGCCACAGCAGCCTTCAATCAGGCAGGCAGCAAACCCTGATTCAGCTGCAAACCCAGCACAGCAAGGGAAGTTTACTTTTACAGATCAGTCTCCTGCACCAGCTCACCTTGCAGCTCCATAAATACCTATACCAGCTCAGAGGCAGGGCATGCTCACTAGAGACTGCCCCTCTCAGCAGCATCCTTAGTTTATAGCAGATCACAGCAATCCTGTATAACACTGCAAAGCTGCACACAAATACTACCAGATAAAATTAATAGATGCTTAAAATATTAAGAATAGTAATGATCCATTCCAAGAGATATCCTAACCTCCTGCATAACACAAACTACGGGATTTTCATAGCAACTCCATCAGTTCCAGCATTTCCCTCTTAAAGAGGTATTTGGTTTCAGTTAGAGAGGCCAAGTAACTAAAAATGTTGTGCTCATTCAGTAAATTCAGTCATTAAACAAAAACAGAACAACCGAACAACAAACAATCCACCCTCCACAAGAAACACAATTTCTAGTTTGAACTCATCTAGCACCCACTACACCTTTTTATAACTTCATATGCTAAGCAAGTGCGGCTTAACTTAGCCATTAGAATGGGTGAGCCATCATAAATCTTTTACCTATGTCTACGATGGCACAGACAAAAAAACTCTTACCCTTTTTGTGGAGTAACAACTTAAATCTTTCAAAGGAAAGAACAGTTGCAATTTCAGCTTCATGCACCATCAGTCATGCAAAAAATATTTTAGATAAATCAGTGATTTGTAAATAGGTAGCTTTAATCAATTATTCAGGTTGCCAAAAAAAAAATTCCAGATACTTTAACTTACTTTTTGCTTTTGGTTTCCCTTCTTTCATCTTTGCTCCTGTGATAGCGGCAAGCTCTGCTTCTAGGTCCCCATCATCCTCACCTTCCTCTGCACCCAGCAGAATCTCTTCAGGATCGAAATCTACAAACAGCCCCAGCTGGAGCCAAGGGAAAATGAAATAAAAAAAAGAAATATTGCAGTTAGAACAGAGATGACAAAAATATTGTGCTGTTTGGATTAATTAAGCATCTTCATGCATTCTCGATTCTGTTCATTTTTTTTTAAAGCCTACTATGATACCACTTCTGTTACCAAAACAGTATCACAGTATCGTAAAGTTGGAAAAGACCTTTGAGATCATCGAGTCCAACCTATGACCCAACACCTACACCTACTCCTACTTGTCAACTACACCATGTCACTAAGTGCCTCATCCAAATTCTCTTTGAACACCTCCAGGGATGGTGACTCCACCACCTCCCTAGGCAGCGCATTCCAATGAACAATTACCCTCTCAGTGAAGAATTTCTTCCTAATGTCAATACTAAACCTCCCCTGGCGAAGCTTGAGACCGTGTCCTCTCGTTCTGTCACTGGTCGCCTGAGAGAGGAGTCCAACTCCTGCCCCACTACAACCTCCCTTTAGGTAGTTGTAGAGAGCTATAAGGTCTCCCCTGAGCCTCCTCTTCTCCAGGCTAAACAACCCCAGCTCCCTCAGTCGCTCCTCATAGGGCTTGTGCTCCAGCCCCTTCACCATCCTCGTTGCTCTCCTCTGGACACACTCCAGCATCTCAACATCCTTCTTAAACTGAGGGGCCCAGAACTGGACACAGTACTCAAGGTGCGGCCTGACCAGTGCCGAGTATAAGGGGATGATGACCTCTCTAGTCCTGCTGGCCACACTGTTCCTGATGCAGGCCAAGATACCATTGGCCTTCTTTGCCACTTGAGCGCACTGCTGGCTCATGTTGAGTTTCCTGTCCACCAGCACTCCCAAGTCCCTTTCCGCCTGACTACTCTCCAGCCACTCTGCACCCAGTCTATAGCTCTGCATGGGGTTGTTGTGTCCAAAGTGTAGGACCCAGCATTTGGACTTGTTAAACCTCATGCTATTGGAGTTAGCCCATCTCTCCAGCCTGTCAAGGTCCCTCTGTAGGGCCCTCCTACCTTCTAGCAGATCAACACTTCCTCCCAGCTTGGTGTCATCTGCAAACTTGCTGATGAAGGACTCGATCCCCTCATCCAGATCATCAATAAAGATATTAAACAGGACCGGGCCCAGCACCGAACCCTGGGGGACGCCACTAGTGACCGGCCGCCAGCTGGATGGGACACCATTCACTACCACCCTTTGGGCTCGGCCATCCAACCAATTCCTAACCCAGCACAGTACATTCCCATCCATGCCACGGGCTGCCAGCTTGTCCAGTAGTCTACTATGGGAGAAAATGTCAAAGGCCTCGCTGAAGTCCAGGTACACCACATCCACAGCCTTCCTCTCATCCACCAGGCGAGTCACAATGCACACCAGATACCCAGAACTGATATAAGGTTTGTAAACCTTAATAAGCAACAAATATTCTCTCTAAAACCCTGCACAAGCAACAATTTCTTAAAATCAAGTCTATCAAATAGTCTGACATAACAAGGTAAAACAAAATTATATCTGTGGTACGGAGCCTCACGACGCAGATCTCATCAGGGAAGTTCATGGCAGTCCTGTAACAGCTAAGCTAAAAAAATATTCAATCGTTGTTCACAGAACACAGGTCTGATGTACACCACAGATTCCACCCTTCTGTCTCAGAGGACACTGTATTTACATATACAGAACTGTTTTGTACTTTTCATTACGTCTGTCTGCAAATCATGGCTGGCGCATGCACACAGGCAGAGGCACAGAGCCATTGCAAACCCAGCAGGGCCCACACCACACTGCTGAAAACAAACAACTGTCCGGAACAGACCACCAGCTAAGCGATAGCATCCCAGGGAATATTGTTAACAACAGTAATCGCAATTTGACAAGCAGGGTTAACTGTAAAACATGCTGAAGGGCACAGGCATCGGAGATCTTAGTCTAAAAGGTATTCTTCTAAAATGCAATTTTATCATGATGTTTATATTGCTGGTTAAGATACTAACTGCCTCAGAAATAAGAACACTTTTATTCAAAGTATGGTAAGCTTTTTAATAAACATGAATTAATTGAACTAGATTCACCCTGTGAAGCAGATGGAGTAGCTTTCCTCAGACTTTTTCAAAGCTCAAGTCCCTCTTGGCTTATTTGTCTTCATATGGCCAAGTAAGTAGCAGTTCAGTATCCCTCAGCAAAAGAATAAAAATCAGTTGACATTATTACAAGGGTTAATAATCTCCTCTTGCATCTTAGGATCTGAAGCGCTGCCAGAAGCCAAAGCTGCCTGTCAGTTTATAAACCAGTGTGAATAAGTCAAGGCACTGATGGCTACTGCCTTGAAACATTTTGTGTCCCTCTTTGAACTCTTTTATAATCCCAAAGGTGAACAGGAAACACAGATCCCAAGGACCAGGAATAGTATTCAAAACCAGTAGCTGTTTTACTCCCCCAATCCTGCCCTTGCTGTTCTGTAAGGCACTGGGCAGAGAAGTCAGCCACCCTCTGTCTTATCCATCTCTCTTCCATAAAACAAAACTAATACACTTGCAGTCTTGGATAGAATGCAAAGAAGGTCAGGCCAAGATTTAATTAGGAAATATTCACAATGGTGATCTAACACACCCCTTTTATCAACGTGCAGCATGGATCAGAAGCACACGTGATCTATTCATTACTACTGTGCAAGTGTAGAAAGTGAAGCAAGTGTAGTGAGGAATAAAGTCAAGAAGAGAATGCATCAGTTCTAGCTCTCAGTCTCTCCATCTGTTCAGTAAGGCACATTTCCAATTAAATTAATAGCACTAGAGAAATGTTTAATAAAACAGAAATAAAGGGGTTATAAAAACCTTGCAGCTGATACACTACATCACAAAAAAACGAGTTTGAGTTAATTTGCAAGTGAACAAGCCATTAGTGTATGTTTCAAAAAACAACCCTCCATGCTGTAAGACAGGCAGAATAACTACCTGAAATAACTACTAGAAATTAGTAAATTATGTTCATCAAATCCATTATTTACTCTCTATCTTTTTAGAGTGTGCTTTCCTTCTTTGGAAGGGGGAAAGATATTTTTATCTTCTATCTTTTCCCTTGTTCCAATTAACTAAATTATATATGACGTCTCCAGCAGAGAAATGCCAACTTTCATATTAGAGCAGTGGCAACATTATGGATCTCTAATGAAACCCTTCTGCATCCAGTATGAGAATCCTCAGAAATCACCAAAAGAGAGTATCTCAGCTATTTTCTCTATTCTAATATTCCAACCTCTTTTCCTGTCTCCCTATATTCATATGTTATTCCTCCTCTGTATGCTACTTGCCTCTGAATCACCTTCAAAGGTTTCTGAAGTTCCATTCTAGTTCTAACTTATTCTTCACCTCTAACCGCACTCTGCTTTTCTTCCACTCTTCTACCCAGAATTTTGCCTTGGTTGTATTTCTGATTTTAACAGTCACCTGACTTCCTACGCCTGCCAACCGTGACTGACTCAATGTTTCTCTCCTCAGGGCTTCAGAAACTAGATCCAAAGGTAAAGATTATGAAAAACCCCAACACGAGGGCACATCTAAGCTCTTTTTTACCTAGACGAGGGACATAAGCTTAGCAAGAAAAATTACACAGGGAAACTAAAACTCAGTGTCTCTGGCATAGCACTTCAATGCTGTCCCATATGTGCCCCTGAATTTGTCATGGGCTTTTCTGGTCTTCTTGTCATGTTTTCTTGGAGGTGTAAGAAAAAGCTCCATGTAGTTATTGAAGTTGTTATTAAATCTCAAGATAACTGGGGCAGGGAACTGCTCTGAGCATGAGTCACGAGGCCTCATGAAGAGATTACAAGGCTGTGGCTTGGCTACCAGAGCTGCACTATCAGATATTTACATCAAGAAGAAAGTGCCAGAGGAGAAAGGAGGAAAACAGGCACCACGCAATTTAATTTTTTTCATGGTCCTGCAATTCAGAATCACAGAACCGTAGAATGGCTTGGGTTGGAAGAAACCATAAAGCCCATCCAGTTCCAATCCCCCTCCCACCAGCCCAGGCTGCTCAAGGCCCCATCCAATCTGGCCTTGAACACCTCCAGCGAGGGGGTATCCACAGCTTCCCTGAGCAACCTGTGCCAGTGCCTCACCACCATCAGCATGAAGAATTTCTTCCTAATGTCTAATTTAAATCTTCCTCCTTCTCGTTTAAAGCCGTCAAGGCCCTAGACGTTCCAGCCGGGAATGAGCAGCGAGGGCTCCGGGAACAGGAGTTTCCCTGCCCGGTATCCCCCTTACCTGCTTGGCCACCGCTGCTCCCTGCCCCTTCGCCTGCAGGCTTTTCTTAGGTCTCCTCCCGAGCATGGTGGCTCATGGATCCCAGAGGACGAGGTCCCCGAGGGGCTGGGGGCAAAGGAAACGTAGGATAGATACCCACCCCGCCTTCCCCGCGAGGCTCTCCGCCCCGGGCTAGCGGGACCCCCGCCCCCTGCCGGGCCCAGCCCAGCCCAGCCCCGCCCCGCCCCGGGGAGGAGCCGGTGGAGACAGCGCGGAGTGCGACACGGCCCACCCCGGGGCTGCGAGCGGCACCGCCACGGCCTGGCCCGGCCCGGCTCACCTCGGCCTCGCGCCCGGCAAAACAGCGTCCGCCCCGCGTGGAGCCGCCTGCACTGCAGCCCCACAGCAGCAGCGCGCGTGCGCGGGGGTAAAGGGGCGGGGTCAGCAGGAAAGAGGGGGCGGGAATAGGGCGCTGGGGGTAGGGCCAGCGGGGCACGGGGACAGGAGGACGGACACTGGGGGCGGGGCCAGGAGGGCACGGGACGGTGGGCTGGGGGCGGTGCCCGTGGCGCTGAGCCATCAATGTGTGCTAACAGCCCAGAAGTCCAACCACGTCCTGGGCTGCATCAGGCCAGAAGGCTGCGGGAAGGGAGGGAATCTGCCCCTTTACTCTGCTCGAGAGACCCGCTCTGGAGCCTTGTGTCCAGTTCTGGAACTCTCAGCACATGAAGGACACGGACCCATTGGAGCAAGTCCAGAGGAGGCCATGGAGATGATCCAAGGGCTGAAGCACCAGGATAGGTTGAGAGAGTTGGGTTGTTTAGTCTGGGGAAGAGAAACCTCCAGGGAGACCTTAGAGCAGACTCCCAGTACGAAAGGGGCTACAAGAAAGCTAGGGAGGGGGAAGAGAACTTGCACTCTCTACTTCAGGTGCATATGGAGAAGTTGCCTTAATTTTCTATTGATTTGAGCTTGTCAGAATTCCAGTATTTACTTTAGTTCAGAGCATTTACTGAGACGTTCTAAATCAGTAATCACTACAGCCTCTAGTGTGCGTGTTTGAAAAAAACAGGACACTAAATAAGACCTTTTGAAGCATGCCATTTCCAGACTTGAGCAGAATATAGGGAAAAAGACTGGGTCAATTTCATCATAAAACCAAAGGAGAGAAATATATGGTTTGAATAGGAAATTTAAAAAGATGTGAGAGAAAACAGGGAGAAAAAGGATGGTGAATTTGGAGAAAAAACAAATAGAAAGGGTGTTTGTTGGGAAATTGGCTCAGAGAGCAAGGACACGGAGGAGCTGTGCAAGTCAGGGTCAGAAGATTATACGGCCGTTAGGCCAGGGATAGAACTTGTCAAGGCAGCATAACTTGGAAGGTCGGCAAAAACAGTCTGCCCTTGAGAAGGAGATAAACAACTAAAGAGGAGCTGAGATCCGGGCAAAATAACATAGAAGCTGTAACCGAAAGTAGGAGGAATATGTTAAGGTTACTCTTAGAGCTTGGCCAATAAGATAATGACTAGTAGGCATAATTAACTGATTGTGTATATAAGTGATGGCTTGGAGCAATAAAAAAAAGCTTGCTATATCACTCATATTTATTCGACTGCCTGCTTTCCCGTGCCGATCTGAAAAAGGGTTACTCTTGGACCCAGCAGAGGGGCTCCCTCTGCAGGTGGCGCCCGAACAACATACCCTTTCTCAGCGCGCGGAGAGGACAAGCACCGGTGTTGCAGCAGCCGGAGGGTGAGCATTTCGCCTAGACCGACCAAACGGGGTCTGCACGATCCGGAGAGCTACCAACGCAGAGAGACACGGTCGTGGAAAGACACGGAAGCTGGCCATCAGCGTGGAGAGACGTGGCACGGACAGACGCGGAAAAAATACGCGGGGAGATGCGGAAAAACGCGGGGAGACGCGGAAAAACATGGTGAGATGCGGCGCGGAGAGACACAGAAAGACGCGGAGAGACGCGGCGCAGATAGATACGGAGATAAAGGCCAGAGTTGAACATGGATAAAGATGTAGCTCTCAATTTATTGCAACGCTTTTTACAAAAGCAGGGAGTTAATGGGGTTAAGCATGTATCGGGGCTAATAGCCTTTGAGACTGCACAAGGGTTTTTTATGAAACCTAACTCTTATTTTCAAGAAAGTGAATGGAGAGCATTTGGAGACCGATTATGGGACTTGGTCATAGATGACGATAAGACAGCTAAAAAACTAACGAAGTTGTGGCAAGTAGTCATCAGTTGTTTAAAAACTTATAAACTAGAGCATAATATAGCAGCCGTAGCGATGCAGGAGTTAGAGGGTCAAGTACAGAATAAGGAGGGAGTTATCACAATAGGAGTGGATTATGTGCCGATTCCGCCTACAGGGAATCCGGTACCCATAAGGAATAGGGCACCCCCAGTTGAAGAAAGACAACCAGAAGAATTTAGAGAAGTTCATCCCACAGCTCCGCAATTGCCGGAGGTAAGAGAGACAGCAGTACAAACGGTACAGCAAAGGGGAGAGATAGCAGAAAATGAGGAAGAAATATTAGAACAATTAATACGAAGGGAATAGGGCGAAATGACAGAACATAGGGAAAGAGTGTCACTAAATCCACAAAGAGTGTCATCAAGGCCATCACCCCAAGTAATTCAAAGGGTGGACTGGGCTGTTGTAGCAAAGGATGCGACAGCCCGGAACGACTATGAGTTATTAGAATCACTCACAGAGATGGCCTTCCCTGTAGTATTTCAACAAGGAGCCGCAGGATTACAAGGGGTACACACGCCATTGGATTGGAAATTATTGTCGCAGTTAAGGGCCACAGTTAACGAGAGTGGGCTGCATGGTGAACCTGCAAGGCAATTGCTTAATTATATATGGGGTAACAGTATCTTGTGCGCAGAAGACATTAAAAGCATTGCGAGAATGATAATGACTCAATCAAGCCAGCTATTGTGGCAAGCTCATTGGCGCCGTTTATGTGAGATAAGCGCTAATACGCCGCGGCCTCAAGGTGAACCCTTAGCTGGAGTTACTGTTGAGCAGTTAATGGGAACTGGGAGATTTGCTCCTATCGATATGCAAGTACAATTGGGGCCAGCAATTTGTATGGAAAGTATGAGAACAGCTACAAGGGCAACGGACATGGTAAAAACTGCACCTCCTACCCTATCATATATGTCGCTGAAGCAGGGGTCCCATGAGTCCTTTGCATCATTTGTGGACAAAGTAACTGAGGCAATGAACAAGGGAGATGTACCAGAATGGATGAAAGGAGCCTTGCTTAAGCAGTGTGTGATGGAAAATAGCAATCCAGCCACCAAAGCCATATTGGTTACACTGCCAGATGATGCTACTATAGAAATGATGTTAGAAAGGATGAGCCGAGTACTAGTAGGCCCTCAAGCATTTTTAGTAGATGCAATACGAGAATTAGGAAGAGGGTTAGTGCAAGCGCAGAATCAAGCATTTGCTGCCCTAGCACCATTAACCCCGATAAAAGAAGAAAAATAATCGATTACAGAAACCAAAGTGTTTTAGATGTGGGCGGGACGGACATTATAAGCGACAGTGCAGGGTAAGAGTATGGTGTCAGAATTGCAATTTAGGATCACACGCCACCGTCACCTGCCGAGCTTCGGGAAACGGCCAGCCGAGCGTGAGGAGTTGCCGCGCGTCGACAACAGTAGCTGCTCCCATGCAATATATGACTCCCGTCGGAGGCCAGCCTCCTACAACACCCATGCAGTCTCCGCACAACAACTTCAACCAGCCACCAGAGGGAGTCTTGGACTGGATGTGGAAACAGCAGTAGACATTACCTTAATTGATACCCGGCCTCAAAAGATCCCGACCACAGTTAAAGGACCGATAATGATATCTGGACAGCCACAAGGAGCGTTACTATTGGGCCGGTCATCAAGTGGACTTAAAGGACTTTTCATATTACCTGGAGTTATTGATGCTGATTATACTGGAGTAATACAGATTATAGTGCAGACGAACTTTCCGCCAATACATATCCCAAAAGGGAGCAAAATCGCTCAGCTCGTCCCTGTAAGCAAACTATTGGTTGACTCATCAGCTACACCGCTCAAGGAGCGAGGGGACCAAGGTTTTGGGTCAACAGGAGGACTTGCTTTGCTCACGTTGCCATTGAATCAACGCCCTGTTGTAGCTGTTGTTTTTGATAACGGACATCAGCAAATTCGCGTGTTAGCCTTACTAGATACTGGTGCGGATGTAACCATAGTGACTAATCACCTTTGGCCGCAAGATTGGCCTCTTCAACAGGCAGCCCAAGGCGTGGAGGGTGTGGGCGGCACGGCGGTCCAACGCAGTGTGCAAAGAATTTTTGTTATTGTGGATGGAGGTAAGGCAACCACGATAGTAACTGTAATGCCGCTGCCCATTGGTGTTAATGCCCTCATCAGACGTGACGTCTTAGGACAAATGGGGGTGATGATAACCATTCATCCAGCATCTTTTCCTTGACAGTCACTGCGTTGACTTTCCCGATTCAGCTAACATGGCTAACTGACAAGCCAGTGTGAATTGAGCAGTGGCCGTTGAAAAAGGAGAGTCTTGTGCAAGCAGCAGCATTGGTACAACAACAACTAGAACAGGGTCATCTTAAACCGTCTGTAAGCCCTTGGAACACTCCTATATTTGTAATAAGAAAGGAAAGTATTGACTGTTGCATGATTTACGAGCGGTAAATGATCAGATGCAAGCGATGGGAAGGTTACAGCCTGGCCTTCCTAACCCTGCCATGATTCCGGAAGGATGGCATCTCTTAATAGTTGATTTAAAGGACTGTTGCTTTACTATTGGCTTACACCCTAAAGATACTGAACGTTTTGCCTTTACTGTGCCATCAATTAATCGGGAAGCTCCTGCGGCACGATACGAATGGACTGTGTTGCCGCAAGGGATGAAAAACAGTCCTACATTATGTCAGCTGTTTGTGGATGCTGCACTAGCACCTGTGCGTGAAGCCTGGCCAGCGGCAATTATTCATCGTTACATGGATGATATATTAATAGCACAAGCTGAGCCATTTGTAGAGCAACAAGAACAGTTTTTAACACAGCAACTAGAAAAACGAGGGCTAGTAGTAGCCCCGGAAAAAATACAGAGAGAAGCGCCATCGAAGTATTTGGGGTGGAAGATTTCCGACTCTCATAGCCATCCACAAAAAAATGACCTTACATACAAACTTAAAAACAGTTGATGACGCTCAGAAACTGTTAGGAGACCTCCAATGGCTTCGACCTGTTGTAGGTTTTAACAATGACGAATTAGAAATTCTGCGATCACTCTTAAAGGGCACAGATCCAGCGACACCACTTATGGTAACACCCGCTCAACAGGCCGCCATACAGCGACTTGGTGAGCAGATCGCTCACAGATGCGTGGATCGATGAGACCCTGATCTCCCTATTGACTTGACTATTATGATCGGCAAAGAGCAATTCATTGGTGCACTTAGTGCAAAAGGAAAACGGGGGAGACGACAAGGGTTTTGGAATGGTTGTTCACGTCGCTACAGCCGAAAACAACAATACAGACAAGAACAGCGAATTTAGTGGAACTAATAAGAAAAGGTCGCTCAAGAATCAGGCAAATAGCAGGAGAAGAGCCAAGTACGATATACCTACCAATTAAACGAGGAGATTTAGAATGGATGATTCAACAGTCATCAGACCTTCAGCTGAGTCTACTCACAACAGGTGATAGTGAAATCGATGTGCGATCACTTGCGTCGCCAGTGTTAAAGTGTATGGCTCAACAAAACTGGATGGTAATTCCGAAACTTAGTAGACGGCCTTTGCAAAATGCAGTAACTATCTTTACCGACGCAGGACGCAAATCTCGAAGAGCAGCAGCAACGTGGCAGAACAATGGCGAATGGTGCCACAAAATTATTCCGGCAGCGCCAGAAGACACTTTGCAAACGATGGAATTAGCAGCTGTCGTTTGGGCCTTTTTGGAATGGATAAATGAGCCACTGAACGTGGTAACGGACTCTCTGTATGTAGCCGGGATTGTGGCCCGAGTGGAGGACGCGCGAGTCCGAGACCAGCAGAACAATAGACTGTATATGTTGTTGCAAACATTGCAATCTGCCATTGGTCAGAGGCAACATCCATATGCGATAATACACATAAGAAGTCATAAATGGACAGAAGGCTTGGGTGAAGGAAATCAGCGGGCAGATGACTTAGTTACTGTTAATGTTCCAGTGAATAAATTTACGATGGCCAGAGAGGCACACGCTGATTTTCATCAAAATGCTAGAGGCCTTCATAAACAATTTGGCATTTCTTTGGAAGATGCCCGTGGAATAGTGCGGGCATGTCCCGAGTGCAGCCATCAAGGCCCAGGATTAGGCATTGGAATCAACCCTCGTGGGCTAGGCCCACAGGAAATTTGGCAAATGGACGTCACCCATATTCCTGAGTTTGGGAAACTTAGACATGTGCATGTTACAGTGGACACTTATAGCAAATTTTTGTGGGCAACAGCCCAGACAGGTGAAAAGGCCTTGCATGTTCAAAGACATTTGACTGCATGTTTTGCTGTGATGGGAATTCCAAAACAAATTAAGACAGATAATGGGCCTTCCTATAAGAGTGATAAATTCAAGAAATTTTTACAACAATGGGGAGTCCAACACGTGACAGGAATCCCCAACTCACCTACTGGTCAGGGAATAGTAGAAAGAGCTAATCAAACCTTAAAGCAATATTTGTTAAAGTATAAAGATGTGAGAGATGTTCAGGAGAGGTTGACAAAGACACTGTATGTGCTTAATCATTTGTTTTTGTTTGGGGACCAAAAAGAGGCGTCTGCCCAGGTGCATGGTAAAGTCCCTGCAAAATCGCGACAAAAGCTCTTTGTTCAGTATCGGGACCCGAAAACGGGAATTTGGGCAGGACCTGCTGAGGTATTGTATTTAGGACGCGGATATATGTGTGTTCTTGCTCCTACAGGCCCTTTGTGGGTACCCGCTCGGTGAACAAAAGCTGCTGTGGTGGACCGTAATTTGGACTCTAATGATAACGACCAGTAACGCTGTAATAACTATCAGACAGAGTAGGAATGTGTGGGTAACCTGGGCAAATCAAACAGGGCGACAAGACTTGCAATCTGTAACCGAGCCGTTTAAAACATGTTTAGTAAGAATACCTGGTTGTGATGTACAACAGTTTAGTCGATATGTAACAATTAATACTTGGAGAAAAAAAAAAAAAGGGGGGGGGGAAATGATGGATAAACCTCCAGAGGCACGTCTGACTAAGGTAACTTATGTATTGAATTTCTTGCATATCACTGATGATCTACAGGAACTCTCAATTTTACGACATTTTGGGTCCAGGAGTGAAAGTGATGATGCAAGACTTACAGACAGGTCAGTGCTCGACTCCCTGTGATTTGCTGACCTGGGGAAGAGGGTGTACTTGTGTTTCCACAGATCGTGGACCTCAATGAATACTGGCATGCAATGTTCGGCCAATACTAATCATCATCCTGACTTGGACCATGGCTGCAGCATTTTGGATGCCCGCAGAACAGAGAACAAATGTGTGGATCACCCTAACCAACATGACGGGACGGACTTGACATGTCTGGCTACAGCATCCCTGGAAAATCTATTTCTACCTGTCTGATTGACCGGCCTGCAGACCAATGGCTCGTGCTGACATTGCTGCAGAAAGTGTTCTTCCAATGTCAATAATAGAGTTGTTAGGATTAATAAAATGGATGATTATGTAGTGTTTAGTTATAAGGTAGTGTTTGATTGTAAGGAGACAGAAAAATCTTTTGTGCAAAATCTAAGTTCATCTTTAGGGATATATAGAAATAGTAATAAGTGGTCCAATAGTACAACAGCGAACATATCAAAATCAAACAATGCACCATTGGCTTTTCTATCAGGGGTATCCCTTTTTCATTTGTGGGGACAAAGCATGACGAGAATATGCCATTCAATATAAGGAAGGAAAGAGCCCTGCAGTTTAGGCCCTACTAACCTTACTAACACTAATACTAACACTAAGCCTAACTTCACCTGTCATCACCATCATAGAAGCAAGCAAGTAGCACATGTGTTATAATGGATGGAATATTCTTGGAAGATAGTTTAATGGTTTAAGAGTCTTGGGTGAGGTGCCCTTTTTGGGTTTATTAGTTTTTATATGTTTTGATATGTATGCGGTGTGTCATACAATGTATACAGAGAATGATTAATAGCAGGTATAAATGGATGATGGTTGAGATTGATTGAACAGATTCTTTCAGGATTGGGATCCTTCTTGTTGGTTGTTATCTATTGTAAAGATGGGTTTGTTTGTGTTTTATTGTGGTTGTGCTGCTGATATTGTCATGTCTCATCTCTTTGCTGGAAAGGGACCTGAAGCGAATCATGGGGGCAGTCTTTGTAATACAAATACAAAAAGGGGGAATTGTGCGGGCTCATAGCAGGCCGTGGATCCTGAAAAGGAGACGGCTAGTTTCGACCTCAGTGATATCAAAGTATTCCCGTGAGAAGAAGACCATGAGAAAGAAGAAAAGGAGGATTGCAGGTGTGCAGATTTGAGGAAGAGGGAGAGCATGCGGGAGGAAGTCAGCACAGAAGAATGTCAAGCAAACGAGGTTGAATATTAGTCAATAACATGACTGTTTATATTATGTAGAGCATATAAAAAGGCAGCTGTCGCTTTCAATAAAGGTGCTGCTTACTTTCGAACCATAAAATAGGAATTATTGTAATTCTTTGTCCATCTTGACTACAACAAAAAATAACAAGAGTTTCTATAGGTCTATCAGCCGGAAAAGGAAGGTTAAAGAAAGTGAATCCCCTCTGATGAACACAACTAGGAAATCGGTAACAACAGACGAGGAGAAGACTTTTTTGCCTCAGTCTTCACTGCCAACCTCTCTTCCCACACCTCTCGAGTGGATGGACCACAAGACAGGGACTTGAGGGAGTAAAGTCCCTCCCACTGTAAGAGATGATCATGTTCAAGACAACCCGAGGAACCTGAACATATCTAAGTCTATGGGACCTGATGAGATGCATCCCAGAGTCCCGAGGGAATTGACTGATATAGTTGCCAAGCCACTCTCCATGATATCTGAAAAGTCATGGCAGTCAGGGGAAGTCCCTGGTGACTGGAAGAAGGGCAACATTGTACCCATTTTTAAAAAGGGTAGAAAGGAGGACCCTGGGAACTACCGACCTGTCAGCCTCACCTCTGTGCCTGGGAAGATCATGGAACAGATCCTCCTGGAAGCTATGGTAAGGCTCATGGAGGACAGGGACATGATTTGAGACAACCAATATGGCTTCACCAAGGGTAAGTCCTGCCTGATGAACCTAGTGGCATTCTATGATGGAGTGACTACATCAGTGGACAAGGGAAGAGCTACGGCTGTCATCTATATCTGGACTTCTTTAAGGCCTTTGACATGGTCCCCCACAACATCCTTCTCTCTAAATTGTAGAGATATGGATTTGATGGGTGGACTGTTTGGTGGATTAGGAATTGGTTGCATCCAGAGAGTAATGAGTCGTGTCCCTCAGGGGTCAATATTGGGACCAGTACTGTTTAATATCTTCATCAATGACATAGTGTGATCAAGTGCAGCCTCAGCAAGTTTGCAGATAACACCAAGCTGAGTGGCACAGCTGACATACTGGAGGGAAAGGATGCCATCCAGAGGGACCTGGACAAGTTTGAGAAGCAGAACCATGTGAACCTCATGAGGTTCAAAAAGGCCAAGTTCAAGGTCCCGCACCTGGGTTGAGGCAGCCCCCAGTATCGATACAGGCTGTGAGATGAAGAAATTGAGAGCAGCCCTGCCAAAAAAGGAATTGGGAGTATTGGTGGATGAGAAATTGGATATGAGCCAACCATATGCGCTCGCAGCCCAGGCCAACCATATCCTGAGCTGCATCAAAAGAAGTGTGGCCAGCAGGTCAATGGAGATGATTCTGCTCCTCCACTTTGCTCTAGTGAGACCCTACCTGGAGTACTGCATCCAGCTCTGGAGTTCTCAGCACAGGAAAGACATAGATGTGTTGGAGTGGGTCCAGAGGAGGGCCACAAAAATGATCAGAGGGCAAGAACACCTCTCCTATGAAGAAAGGCTGAGAGAGTTGGGGTTGTTCAGTTTGGAGAAGACAAGGCTCTGGGGAGACCTTATTGTGGCCTTTCAGTATTTAAAGGGGGCCTATAAGAATGATGGGGACAAACTTTTTATCAGGGCCTGTAGCAATATGACAAGGGTTAATGGTTTCAAACTAAAAGAAGGTAGATTCAGACTAGCAATTTGAGTGATGAAACACCGAAACAGAGAGGTGGTAGAAGCCCCATTCCTGGAAACATAAAAGGTCAGGTTGGACAAGGCTCTGATCCAGTTGAAGATGTCCCTGCTCATTGCAGCAGGATCAGACTAGATGACCTTCCAATCCAAACCATTCTATGATTCTATGATTGAAGGAAAATCCCTAACAGAAAACTAAAATATAAAGACTTTTTTTACCATATTTTTAACACAGGGATTGTTCAAGGGATATTTCAGTAATTTATGTTGTAAACAAAGCACTCTAAAGAAAAATAGGGCCTCTCATATGAGCAAATTAATATTATAGTACTGCACGATGGGATGTGACAGAACTTGGATAAATGCCCGCTCTTAAAAAATGTAACTTCTGTCAGCTCAAACTGAAGCAATAATGGGAAGGGGATTAAGGAAAGTGAGGCTTCTTGCCAGTAAACTTTTTTGTGAGGAATTCTGTAGCTATTAGTATAGAAAAGAAGTCTACTATGATCTTTGTATTTACCTCTAGTCCAAGTTATAAAAAAAAAAAGTTGTCTTCCAAGTGCCATGCATTGTAGGGAGATCATTGACATAGTAGTTCATGGTCTACAGCGTCACTTCCTCACCATTAGCTACAGTATATGCATTAATTGTTTTTCCAAGCACAAACTGTGTTAAATCTCACACATTTTATAGTCAGATTTATGTAGATTAATTTATTCCATTTTTCTCTAATATTTTGCACTGTTTATAATAAATCCAAATTTATTTCATAAAGCAGTTTAGTAACTTGTATTTACTAGGAAAATCCTGAATCCATTTTACAAACCATTTGTCTCCTAATAACAGTGTGTTCTTGTCTTCCGGGCTGCTGGAATGCTACAGTTGGGGAGAGGCAATCAAAGTTGAGTATTCTCAGATTTAGAATCATAGAATGGTTTGGGTTGGAAGGGACCTTAAAGATCATCCAGTTCTAACCCCTCTGCCATGGGCAGGTGTCTTAGTTTAGATGAAAACTAAGATATGTTATCAGATATTAAAGATCTTTAATCAGAAACAACAACAACAAATTGTATAGAAAAGATAACAGTTCTTAGCTACAAATATATGTGTATACAAAACAGAATCAACACTAATCACAACTAAAACCTTAAAGCCTTAAAAATAGATTGAGTCCTGTACCCAGAATCTTGCGATGCAGGTCTCTTTAAGAGATGGCGATCAGTTGCTGCCCTGCAGGGGGATGGGTGGCCACTGCTGCTGTCCCCGGCGCGCGCCCCCCCCCCGCCCCTCCACGACCAAGGAAGGGCGGGAAAGGGAGACGGAAACTTAGTGAGTTCTGCAGGAGTTGTGGAAGATTCAGATGACCCGTGATCTTTCCTTCAGAGATTGCAAACTGCACACACGCAGGGACTGCCGCTGCCGTTGCCACAGCCGCTGTCTGAGAGGAGGAAACGGATGTCCGGGCATGACCTCTGTCCCAGTTTCCCCGGAAACATCCTCCCCCCACCCCTCTCGCGTTCCGCTGAAATTCCCTTTATTGGCAAGAGGAAGAAAAATTCCTCGGAAAAAATCCAAAACCACAACAGCAGGGACATCTCCTACTAAACCAGGCTGCTCAAGGCCCCATCCAACCTGGCCTTGAACACTTCCAGGGAGGGGGCATCCACAACTTCCCTGGGCAACTCATGCCAGTGCCTCACCACCCTCATTGTGAAGAATATCTTCCTAATGTCTAATCTAAATCTTCCCCCTTCCAATTTAAAGCCTTTCCCCTTTGTCCTATCACTACTTGCCCTTGTAAAAAGTCCCTCCCCAACTTTTTTGTAGGCTACCTTCAGGTACTGGAAGGTCCCTATAAGGTCACCTCGGAGCTTTCTCTTCTTCAGGCTGAACAACCCAAACTCTCTCATCCTATCCTCATAGCAGAGATGCTCCAGCTATTTGATCATCTTTGTAGCCCTCCTCTGGACCTGTTCCAACAGTTCCATACCTTTCTTATGTTGAGGATTCCAGAACTGGACACAGTACTACAGATGGGAGTACTCACGAGAGTGGAGTAGAGGGGGAGAATCACTTCCCTTGACCTGCTGGCCACGCTTCTTTTGATGCAGCCCAGGATATGGTTGGCTTTCTAGGCTGCGAGTGCACATTGCCGGCTCATGTTGAGCTTCTCATCAATCGGCACCCCCAAGTCCTTCTCTGCAGGGCTGCTCTCAATTACATCGTCCTCTATCCTGTATTGAAACAACGGAGTGCCTCAACCCAGGCACTTGGCCTTGTTGAACCTCATGAGGAATGCCACTTGTCATCGGTCTACAGCCATGCTGGCTGTCTCTAATCACCTCCCTGTCCTCCATGTGCTTTAGCATAGCTTCTAGGAGGATCTGTTCCATGATCTGCTCAGGCACAGAGGTGAGGCTGACAGGTCGGTGATTCCCAGGGTCATCCTTTCTACTCTTTTTAAAAATGGATGCAATGTTTCCCTTTTCCCAGTAACCAAGGAGTTCCCCTGACTGTCATGACTTTTCAGATATCATGGAGAGTGGCTTGGCAACCAAATCAGTCTATTCCCTCGGGACTCATGGATGCATCTCATCAGGTCCCATAGACTTAGATATGTTCAGGTTCCTCAGGTGATCGCGAACCTGATCTTCCCCTACAGTGGGAGGGGCTATACCCTGCTGGTCCCCATCTTGTTGTCCATTGACGGAGGAGGGGTGAGGAGAGAGGTTGCCAGAGAAGACTGAATTGTTGAGCACCTCAGCCTTCTCCTTGTCTGTTGATACAAGGTCATCCTTTTCGTTCATCAGTGGGGATATGCTATCTTTAACCTTCCTTTTCTGGTTGACATACCTGTAGAAGCCCTTCTTGTTATTCCTTGCTTCCCTTGCCAAGTTCAGCTCCAGCTGCACCTTGGCCTGCCTGAGCCCATCCTTACACAACTGGGCAACGTCCCTATACTCTTCCCAGGTTCCCTGTCCCTGCTTGCACTGCCTATGCAGTTCCCTCTTGCTCTTCAGTTTGACCAGCAGGTCTTGACTCAGCCACGCTGGTCTCTTCACTTCCCCGCCTGATTTCCTACATCTGGGGACAGAGCATTCTTGCACTCTATGGAAAGCATCCTTAAATATTTGCCAGCTCTGTTCTGCTTCCTTATCCCTGAGGACAGTTTCCCAGGGGGTCCTACTGACTAACTCCTTGAAGTACTGGAAGTTTGCTTTCCTAACATTTAGGGTCCTGACTATAGTCCTCACCTGTCCCATATCCCTCAGGATATTGAACTCCACCAGCGTGTGATCACTGCAGCCCAGGCTGCCTCTGATCTTGATGTCGCTGATGAGCTCACTTGCATTGGTGACCATCTGGTCCAGTACTGCATCCCCTCAGGTAGGGGTGTCTATTAACTGGGTTAAGAAGTTATCTCTAATGCAATCTAGGAGTCTCCTGGATTGCCTACAGATTGCCATGCTGCTTTTCCAGCCGATGTCAGGGTGTTTGAAGCCCCCCAGTTGGATGAGAGCTTGTGAGCGTGAAGCCTCCTGTAGGTGGAGGAAGAAGGCTTCATCAGCAGGCTCCTGTTGATCAGGTGGCCTGTAGTAGACATCAACACAAAGTTCCCTTTGTTGCCTTGGTCTCTTATTCTCACCCATAAGCTTTTGACCTGTTCGTGGCTATTCTTCAGGGACAGCTCTTCACACTCTATCCATTTCCTGATGTGGAGGGCAACACCTCTGCCCCTCCTTCCTGGTCTGTCCCTTCTGAACAGCCTTTAGCCATCAATAGCCACACTCCAGTCATGGGATTCATCCCACCAAGTTTCAGTAACGGCAATCAGATTATAGATTTCTAGCAGCACTACGGTATCTTCCAACTCCTCCTGTTTGTTGCCCAAGCTGCATGTGTTTGGGTAGAGGCACTTCATCTGGGCAGTTGGCTCTTATTAAGTCATAATCATTTCATGACATTGAAAATGTCTTTTAATGGTGTTTTATATCAGTTATGGAAAAGGGAAGCACAAAATCTAATTTGACTTGTAAAAATATCAAACTGAAAAGCAACAAGAGAAAGCTTTTTGTAAAAAAACCTTTAGCAAACAAGAAGTTTGAATGAATGAGCAAAGTCTGAGAAATAGGACTCATATTCTGATGCTTATCTTACAAGTATCCTACAAATTTTATTTAGTTTTAACTCACAAAATGTCTTTGCCTCAACTTTCCTATCAGCCTAAGTAAAGCAAAGGCATATTGAGATGATCAAATCCACAAAGTGAGTGTCAAAGCTCAGGTGTCTAAGATGAAAACATCTCAAATGAAACAGGAACAATCTCAGGCTGTTAAAACTCAGTGCCCTGAAGACAAGTCATAAAAGGTCTAGTCTTTTCATACTTTCAACCTACAAAATGGGGAGAATGAAGTGACCTATTTAAATGAGGCTGTGGAGTCTGCATATTTGACAGCAATAGTATTGAACTGTTTCTGTTTCTTGTCTTCTATTTCCAGTATTGTCAAGCCTGGATCTTCAGGGCCCAGATGGGCTTCTGTAAAATTAATATCAAAAGAACAAGGATCACTGCTTTTCCTTCACAGGCAAAGCATGATAAAGCTGAGCCTTAATTTTCTGGTATAGGTCAGGAACATAATGATCCTCTATGTCCTTTTCTTTAAATTAAAACCAAAAATATTAACTCCAGCTGAAATATAAAAATTTATATGTGGCAGTAAAGATGGGTTAAATTTAACAAAATTTATTAAATTTTAGAATAAATGAAATTACGCATACAAGGGAGAGAGATGAGTCAATGCAAATGGTCTCCAAATGTGCACTCATCATTGATGTGAGATGTGTCTGCACTTTGCATGTGAAGTTACTCCATAGCATAAACTACACCTCTGAACCCTACTCCATTTAAAGTTCAGGCAATAAAACCAGTTTACCACTGAAGGGTTCTGTGAATAAAATAATACAAATGTTATGTTCCATGTTTGGATGGAATTGGAGCTCCATGGAAAATAACTAAAATTTATTCCACAATGTTATAGTATGTGTTTCTAACTTAGAAGTAAAAGGTACATGGGATAAGAGAAAGAAGAAGAGCAGATAAACAAACTGTTTAAATAAAAACTCCCTACAGGACTACATTGCATATTTTCATCCAAAAATATTGTTGGAAAATATTTATACTTCCTTTTGAGTGTCATTACATAAATTTGCCAGGACTGGCCCTTCAGAGCAATATACTGCTCTAGGATGCACTAACTGAATCAGGATGACTTAATCTATATAACAAACACCATTTGAGGAAGATTTCTGAAAGTATATGATCACAGAAAGGCTGTAACCAAAGCAGTATCTCAACAGGCAGTAGAAGAACCATGTGTGTTTCTTCTTCTGGATGATTGATAACAACAGTGTCGTTTCCTGGCTCTGACTATTTCTGAGTTTAACACAAAGCTAACATTATTATCTCAAGCAGATGTACATGACACCTTTCGGGCACTAGTTTGTACTTTTTGAGCTCTTTATTTGTATACTCATTTACTTGGCCAAATTCAAAGGTGAGTCTTAATTCTTAGAACTTCAGATAAAGTTATATTATCTCAGATCCCCTTTTGCTCAATCTACTTCACAACTACAGAGCCAATCTTTGAAAATGCAATAGAAACCATATTAGCAAGGAAGTCTACAGCTGATTTATGCAAACTTCATTTTACAGATCACAAGGGTTAAGGACAAGATTTCATGTTGATACATATATGCAGGGAATTGTACAGCATGCTTCAATTAATTGAAAGGAATGAAACTAGGTTTATAAAGCTATTTAGATGCCTAAAACACTGAGGCATTTTTAGTGGCATTTGCAAACACAGCTAAGCAGGACAACTGTCAAACTCCAGTTAACAATCTGTACTGATTAGGAAACATGGGCCAGACACCAGAAGAGGCTCACATGTTTGGATGCTAAATGTTATGAAGCCCAAAAGTCAGACGCCAGTTGTGGACTCAAAAATCAGAACCAGAACATATAATGTTGTGGTGGGTTGATCTTGGATGGACACTACGTGCCCACCAAGCTGCTCTGTCACTTCCTTCCTTGGTCAGTTTGGGTCAGCAGTCCTGGCTATGTCTCCTCCCTGATGCGAGACTTCAGAGAAGCCTGAAGAGCTGTAACTTAGATATCTGGTTAGCCTTGGATGTCTTGCAGGTGGGGGGATTTCACAATTGAATTCTGTGGGAACTGTGTGAGCCTGGCAGTTCTGTGGGCTCATCCACCAGGGTTGCACTGATAAGGACTTTGTAGGCTTAGCAGCTTTCATAAATCCATCAAGGCTACACTGATAAGGAGGTCAGCAGCTTGCAGCAAAAAGAGATGGTTTTGTCTTTCGTCCTGGAGGGGATTCAAGAAACTACTGGGTCTGTGCAAAGAAAGAAGGTGACCTCACCTCTGAGCTTCATCCTATGCTAGTGATTTCTCAGGACTGATCAGCATAACCCAGCCTATTCCCCAAAATGTAATGAATATGTATGTCTTTTCGCAATAAATATTGACCTGTCCTTTGTTCGACATGCAGGATTTTCACAACTATCCACCTGTTGCCCGCCGGCGTAATAAACATACCTGACTTCATAACCCTCTGCAAGTTGTGAGGGTTTATTCCGCAGTGAGCCAGGCAGGAGACTTCTCTGCCCGATTGCAAAGTCGGGTGAGGAGAGGATGTCCTAGGCGTGCCCCGAGAATTTCTCAGAGGATCTGTGACACTCATTTGGCTGCTGCAAGGGCAGACAAGGACTGGGGGTTTATTCCGCATATCATCCCAAGATCTTGCCCACCCTCAGCCTACTGGCCTTTGGGGGTGAGTGGGATAATGTCAGAAAGACAGCCTTGATACTGTGCCAGCTCTGCTCAGCAATAGCCAAAACACTGGTGTGTTATCAACACCTTTCTGGCTACCAATACAAAGCACAGCACTGAGAAATGCTATGGGGAAAGCTAACTCCATCCCAGCCAGACCAAACAAACACAAATGCATACAAACAGAAGGAGCCACAGCCATCCAACATGAAATACTGGCAAGAGGGATGCATCTGAAATTCTCCCTTTTGTCTGGACATGGCGTGAGGGAAGGGGTGGAGGGGTGGCCCTGTATACTAAGAAAACTCTTGATGCTGTAGAAGTTGAGATTGGAGATGAACAGATTGAGTGCTTATGAGTAAGAGTAAGAGGGGCAAGTGAGACTGACATCCTGGTAGGAGTATGTTACAGACCGCCTGACCAGGAGGAAGATGTGGATCTACTGTTGTTTAAGCAGCTGGAAGTTGCCTCAAGATCAGATGCCCTTGTTCTTCTAGGAGACTTTAATCTCCCAGATATCTGCTGGGAACTTAACACAGCCGAGAGGAGGCAGTCCAGAAGGTTCTTAAAGTGTATTGAGGATTGCTTTTTGTCACAGCTAGTGAGTGAGCCTACCAGGGGTGAGGCTCTCCTTGACCTCCTGTTTAAAAATAGAGAAGGGCTGGTGGGTGATGTTGTGGTCGGAGGCTGTCTGGGCTGCAGCGACCATGAGATAATCAAATTCTCCATAAACAATGGAACAACGAAAGGCATAAACAGGACATCCACACTGGATTTTCGGAGGGTTGATTTCAGATTATTTAAGGAACTAGTCAGGAGAGTACCCTGGGAAATAGTCCTTAAATCAAGGGGTCCAGGAAGGCTGGAGGTACTTCAAGAATGAAATCTTTAAGGCGCAGGAGCAGGCTGTCCTGATGTGCCGTAAGACGAGCTGTAGGGGCAGACAGCTGGCCTGGATGAGTAAGGAACTTATGAAGGAGCTAAGTGAGAAAAGGAGGGTATATCGCCTTTGGAAAGAAGGGCAGGTAAGTCAGGTTATGTTCAAAGATATTGTTAAGTCGTGTAGGAAGAAAATTAGGGAGGCAAAAGCCCAGCTGGAGCTCAAATTGGCCACTTGGGTTAAGGACATATAACATTGTGTTAAGGACATATAACACTTAAAAATAAGTGTTCTTACAAATATATTAATGGCAGCAAAAAGGGCAGCAATGACCTCCACTCCTTATTGGATATTTAGGGAAATATAGTAACTAAAGATGAGGAAAAGGCTGAGTTGCTTAATGCCTTCTTCACCTCAGTTTTCAATACTAAGGCCGATTGTCCACTGGACAACTGGTCTTCTGAAGTGATGGATGGGGATAGGGTGCAATATAACCCCCCCTGTAATCCAGGAGGAAGAAGTTAGAGACCTGCTGAGCCACTTGGACCCTCATAAGTCTATGGGGCCAGATGGAATCCATCCTAGGGTGATGAGAGAGCTGGCGGATGAGCTTGCTAAGCCGCTTTCCATCATTTAACAACAGTCGTGGCTCACTGGAGAGGTCCCAGATGACTGTAAGTTGGCCAACGTGACGCCCATCCACAAGAAGGGCCGTAGGGACAATTCAGGTAATTACAGACCTGTCAGCCTGACCTCCGTTCCAGGTAAAATTATGGAGTGCTTAATTCTGGTCGCAATCATGCGGCACATGCAGAATGAATAAGAGATCAGGCCCAGTCAGCATGGATTTAGGAGAGGCAGGTCCTGCCCGACCAACCTGATCTCCTTTTATGACCCGGTGACTCGCCTGGTGGATGAGAGGAAGCCTGTGGATGTGGTGTACCTAGACTTCAGCAAGGCCTTTGACACTGTCTCCCATAGAAGACTACTGGAGAAGCTGTCAGCCCGTGGCTTGGATGGGAACGCTCTGCGCTGGGTTAGGAATTGGTTGGATGGCCAAGTCCAAAGAGTGGTAGTGAATGGTGTCTCATCCAGTTGGCGTCTGGTCACTAGTGGTGTTCCCCAGGGATCGGTGCTGGGCCCGGTCCTGTTTAATATGTTCACTGATGATCTGGATGAGGGGATTGAGTCCATCATTAGCAAATTTGCAGACAATACCAAGTTGGGAGGAAGTGTCGATCTGTTAGAGGGTAGGAGGGCCCTACAGAGGGCCCTTGACAGGCTGGAGAGATGGGCTGATTCCAACAGCATGAGATTTAACAAGTCCAAATGCCGGGTTCTACACTTTGGACACAACAACCCCATGCAGAACTATAGGCTGGGGACAGAGTGGCTGGAGAGCAGTCAGGCAGAAAGGGACTTGGGAGTGCTGGTGGACAGGCAACTCAACCTGAGCCAGCAGTGTGCCCAAGTGGCAAAGGCGGCCAACGGCATCCTGACCTGTGAGAAATAGAGATCAATTTGCTGCTTAAACCAAAGAATGCAAGGAGAAAGCGGCCTCACTGTTCAAGGCACAAAACGCCCTGTTCAAGAAAGAATGAGGCACAGCATTATCTCAAGGTTACAGAGTTGTCTGCTTAATGAAATATTATGTCTTTGCCTTTGCTTTTTGCTTTTGCTCAAGATTAACAGGTGTTGTTATCCTCTTTGCTATCCTGCTTGTGTAACTGCTGCAATCAGCAAGTCAGAGAAAAAAGAGTATAAAAGACTGCTTGAGCTACCCGAACTTTGCGAGCTTTGGTGAAGCTGCAACTTCCCGGCCGCCCAGTGCTGCATTTGCTTTCCTATCTTAAATAAACTTTTAGCAAATCAATTGAGACTTTGTCTTAATTCAACTTCAACTATAACAATTTTGGTGCCGTGACTCAGATCCAGAAAGCTAACTCGGATTTCGACTCTGGGAGGGCGCCCCATCCTCGGATGGTCCCGGAGGAGAGTTCGACTTAGGTTTACCTGGATTTTCCGAATGGAGATAAGAAAGCAAAAGAGAAAAGAAAAAGAAAGATACTGCAGTTCCACGTAATTTTTGTGCACGAAGAGCCAGGCGAAGACTCCAGAGACAGTAAGTATATTGCGGTTGCTGTCTGGTCGGGGATTGGGTACCCGGAGTGCAAGTGATTGAGACGTCCACCGGACTTAGTAGTCCACCAGGCGAAGCAAGTGTGGACCTCTTAGTAGTGCGGTTCCCATTGTCCGCGAGGACGTGGGCCACGAATAGAGGGAAGCGAGTGATTTGAGAACGAAAGAAGGCACTCTTGGAAGATGGGCCAGAAGGAGAGTAAGACTTCTGGACCCATACAGGAGAACCGGGGTAGGGGTGGGCTCCCCGATATACCCCCGGATAGCCCATTAGGATTAATGATTCAACATTGGGATGATTCCCCCTCCCAGAAAGGGAAATATAAGGAGAAAATGATCCATTATTGTATGGAGATTTGGGGAGGAAAACAGATAAGAAAGGACTTATATTGGCCAATTTATGGATCTTTTGAAGATTGGATATGTCAACAATTAAATATATATGTGAACAATAGGCAGCCATTTAATAAGGACGAGAGTGAATATGCCTTTTTGTGGATCCTGGGTACGGCCCAGTCTGTTAATTTATTCCCATTGAAAGAAAAGAAAAATAACAGAAGGAGGAAGGGGGGTGAAGATGAGCTACCAACGCCCCCGCCACCCTATGTTCCACCTCCTCCGCCATTTCAAGATTCAGATCAGGATCTTCCTCCTACTGCCCCTCCACAATCTGAAGGAGGGACTTCTCCTCCTAGCCCAAGAGTAACTAGAAGCCAAACCAGAAAAAGAGAGGAGGAAAATTTGTTGTACCCATTAAGAGAAACTGCCATGGGAGGGCTGCAACCCGGGGTGGGATTTGTCTCTGTGCCCCTTAATTCTGGGGACGTCAGAGATTTCAAGAAAGAAATGGGCCGGCTATTAGAAGACCCATTAGGGATTGCAGAATGTTTCGATCACTTCCTCGGGCCTAATATTTATACTTGGGACGAAATGGAGTCCATCTTAAAAATCCTGTTTACAAACGAGGAACAAGGGATGATAAGAACAGCCGGCATGAGGAATTGGGACCAGAGACACCAACATGGACCCGCCGGAGATGTTAAATGACCCTTACAGCGGCCCAATTGGGACAACCAGAACCCAGCTCATAGAAATAACATGGTTGATCTCCGGGATATGGTAATTCAAGAAATAAGAGATTCGGTACCTAAGGGTCAAAACATTAATAAGGCCTTTAGCGAACAACAGAAAAAAGATGAGACCCCCTACTGAGTGGTTAAAAAGGTTGAGAAAAAGCTTACAATTGTATTCCGGGTTAGACCCTGATAGTCAGGTCGGTCAGACCTTGCTGAAAACCCAGTTTGTGGCCAAATCCTGGCCTGATATACGGAGAAAACTAGAAAAAATAGAGGACTGGCAGGAAAGGGGTTTAGATGAGTTGTTACGGGAAGCCCAGAAGATGTACATAAGAAGGGAAGAGGAAAGTCAGAAGAGGCAAGCTAAGATATTGATGGCAGCTGTAAAGGAAGGACAGAACCAGAGCAGGCGGTTTGACCAGGACCGGAGACTTATGCCAAAGAAGGAACCATACATAAATAACGAAAGGGATGGACCCCGGAGGGGCCCGGCAGACATGAGAAGGAGACCCTGCCTGCCAGAAATCGAATGTTTTTATTGTCACAAGAAGGGACATTTACAAAAACCTGCCGAAAAAGGTTGCAGGATGAAGAGATTTTTAAGGAAGACTAGAGGGGTCAGGGGCTCTATTTGCTGGGGACCCCTAAGATTACTGAGCCCTTGATAAAATTGAAACTGGGTCCTCAGCATGAGGTGTTCGAGGTCCTTGTGGACTCGGGTGCCGAGAAATCTACTGTCCAAAGATTACCTTCTGGATGTCTTGAGTCAAAAGATACGCTCCAGGTAGTAGGAGCAAAAGGAGAACCTTTTAAAGTACCGTTAATAAAGAATGTAGGTATAGAAACCCCAAATAAATACAGGGTGGGAACATTTTTATTGGTCCCAGAAGCTGAATCTAATCTCCTGGGGCGAGATCTGATGGTGGAGTTAGGAATCAATTTAGAAGTAGATCGAGAAAAATTGAAAGTTAAATTATGTTTGTTAACTGCAGAAGATGAAGCTAAAATTAACCCAGACACTTGGTATACTCCAGGGTCAGTGGGGAGATTAAATATCAAACCAATCACGGTCTCCATAAAAGATCCAGATCACCCAATTAGGATAAAACAGTATCCCATCTCCAGGGAGGGGAGAGAAGGGTTGCAGCCGGTCTTTGAGAGACTTTTGGCCCAAGGGCTTTTGGAACCCTGCATGTCTCCCCACAATACACCCATACTGCCTGTAAAGAAATCGGATGGGACATATCGCTTGGTACAAGATTTGAGGGCCGTGAATGAGAGAACCATCACTCGATTCCCTGTGGTAGCCAACTCGCACACTATACTTAATCAACTAAGTCCCGACTATAAATGGTATAGTGTCATCGATCTGAAGGATGCCTTTTGGGTTTGCCCCTTAGAGGAGAAATGTAGGGACTATTTTGCTTTCGAATGGGAAGACCCCAAACCACATAGAAAACAGCAACTACAATGGACTGTGTTGCCTCAGGGGTTTACAGAATCCCCAAACCTGTTCGGACAAGCTTTGGAACAACTATTAGAATCCTATGAATTGGGGCAGGAACTAGTCTTAATACAGTATGTAGACGATTTATTAGTGGCTGGGAGGACTCAGGAAGAAGTTAGGAACGAGAGTATCAAGTTATTGAACTTTTTAGGCTTAAAGGGACTGAAAGTCTCTAAGTCCAAGTTGCAGTTCACCAAGGAGGAAGTGAGGTATTTGGGACATTGGCTCACAAAGGGGCATAAGAAATTAGATCCTGAAAGAGTAAGGGGAATTTTATCGTTAACTGCACCTAGTAATAAGAGACAGATAAGACAACTGCTGGGATTATTAGGCTATTGTCGACAGTGGATCGAAAATTATTAGCAGCAAGGTAAAGTTTTTGTATGAAAAATTAACCAAAACCGGATTGATGAAATGGACCCCTGATGATGAGGATCGCTTGGAAAAGATAAAAAGAGACCTGGTAGAGGCACCTGTCCTTAGTCTACCCGATATATGCAAACCCTTCCAACTTTTTATCAATGTAGACAATAGGACTGCTTATGGGTTATTGACCCAAGGATGGGCCGACCAGAGAAAACCCGTAGGGTATTATTCCAAATTGCTAGATCCTGTGAGCTGGGGATGGCCCACTTGTTTACAAGCAATTGTAGCCACCACATTGTTAGTGGAAGAGGTTACGCGGGTCACCTTAGGGGGAGAGTTGAAGATATATACTCCTCATAATATTCGCGGAGTATTGCAGCAGCGAGCTGATAAATGGCTTACCGATAGCCGACTATTGAAGTATGAAGGAATTTTGATTAATTCTCCCAAATTAGAGATCGAAGTTACTTCCCTCCAGAATCCGGCCCAGTTCCTATATGGGGAACCCAAAGAAAAATTGACACAGGACTGCCTTCAACTAATAAATTTACAAACTAAAATAAGAGAGGATTTATAGGAAGACGAATTGGGTGAAGGTGAAAAATTATTTATTGATGGATCCTCACATTAAGGGGCATTAAGGAGTCCGTTAAAAATAGTGGTTGTTCATGTAAAGGGACATCAAAAGGGAATTACCCATACAATAAGAGGAAACAATTTAGCCGATGCAAAGGCCAAATAAGCTGCGTTATTAACTTTGAGAGAAGAACCTGAGAGGTTAAAGCTAGACAAAAACTTTACCCTCCAAGAGCTGGACAAATTAAAACAAATTGGGGCAAAAAGAGAAGGGGACAAATGTCTTACCCGATGGTCGAGAAATCCTTCCAAAAGGGTTAGCTCGAGAGATATTGAGCAAATTGCACCACAAAACTCATTTGGGGATTCAAGCCCTAGTAGATCAGTTTGAATTGAATTATACTTGCGTGGGAATATATGGTTTAGCTAAAACGGTTTTGGAGGGATGTTTGACCTGCCAGAAAGTCAATAAACGGCAACTTAGGGAAAAAGTATTAGGGGGACGAGAGTTAGCAAAAAGACCTTTTGAGAAAATACAGGTAGACTTTACGGAATTACCGAAGGTGGGGAGATATCAGTATCTACTAGTCTTGGTGGACCATCTTACGCATTTTGTAGAAGCCTTCCCGGTAGTAAGAGCCACTGCAAAAACAGTAGTCAAAATTCTCCTCGAAGAAGTTATCCCGAGATATGGAATCATTACTGTAATTGAGTCAGATCGGGGACCGCATTTTACTTCCCGAATAATTAAAGAAAGAGCCGAATTTTTTGGTACAAAATGGGAGTATCATACCCCCTGGCATCCACAAAGTTCGGGAAAAGTGGAGAGAATGAATGGGGAAATTAAGAAACATCTTACCAAACTTATGATAGAAACAAAGATGAATTGGGTTAAGTGTCTACCATTAGCACTACTTCATATTCGAATCCAACCAAGGGCAGATACCGGCATCTCCCCTTTCGAAATGTTATATGGGATGCCATATGATTTTGGAGTACAATAGAACATCCAAAAGTTGCAGACAAAGCCATAGCCGAATATATATTGGAACTTACAAAAAGAAGACAAGAGTTAAGGAAAAAGGGACTGGTAGTACAAAGACCTCCTTTAGATGTCTGCATACACAGGGTCCAGCCAGGAGATCGAGTGTTGGTAAAGACCTGGAAAGAGACTTCTTTGATGCCCCGTTGGGAGGGACCCTTTGTTGTTTTACTTACCACAGATACTGCAGTACGGACGGCAGAAAAGGGGTGGACCCACGCCAGCCAGATAAAAGGACCTTTGCCCCCAGAGAGGTGGACTGTGACCTCTGAACCAGGGGACTTGCGGTTACGAGTCAAGGGGAAACCGGCCAGGGAATGAACCATCACCTTCGGTGAGCACCCATGGCCCTCTTCACACCTTGGAATTCCGGATCAAACAGGAGGTGCTGGACTGTACAAGATACTAGAAACAACGCGATTTATATTTTTTTACATCTTATTGTAAAATATGTTGTCATCATAAGGCTGGAAGTCGAGTACGAGTGGAGATTTGCAAACTCTTCTGCGGGTGGGAAAGGTAGATTCCTGATACCTGGGCAGATTGGCACAAAGTTCTAAAGAGGTGCACCAAAGAATTCGCTTGGAAAGGTTGTAGAACAGTCTGTTCCCCTGAAGAATACCTACTGCTACCAAGAAGACGTATTACCCCGTTGCTCTTTGCAAAAGAGTAGACGAGGGAAAGGTAGAGAGGTACCAACTGTGGGGAAAATGAAGGCTATTTTAATATCTGTAATCACAACAATAGTTGCCACAGAACAAAAACCTTTCAATTGCACTCTCATCAGGTGGGATGATTCTAAAATTCTTAGGGTAAATATTTCGGCCAGATCACCTGTCTTTTATGTAACCAATTGCGATCTATTAGAGCCTGCAAGTACTTGGCACTATAACTGCAAAACACAGCACCTCTGGGGAGGAAACCTAATGGCCACTTATTGGTGTCCGAGTTCAAACCCTGGGAAGAGCTATTGCAACTCTCTTGGCCACTATTGCTGCGCATATTGGGAGTGTGAAACGATAGTAACAGCAGGATGGACAGCTCCGAATGTAGACAAATATTTGCAAGTTACCTGGATACCAGACGGTTGTACAAAACCTTCTTATGCCTATAATGGCGCTGTAACAAGGGCGGGGACCTGTAAAGCTCTACAGATTAAAATATTACAGCCCCAGGACGCAGGATGGCTATTAGGGCGAACTTGGGGAATAACTATTGGGAACCTGGGAAAGATAGAGGGGTGGTGATACTTATTAAGAAAAGCGTGATCATACCCGCTCAACCGGTGGTACCAAACCCAGTTGTGGGAAAAAGAAGGCGAAAGACAGGTTCCCCGGGGACCCCAACTTTATCAAGAAATAACACCCTAGAAAGCTCGAGGGGTGCCGAGCCTCTATGGGACATGATGCAGGCGGCATATAGCGCTTTAAATGTAACCAACCCAAATTTTACCCGATCTTGTTGGTTGTGTTATGATATCGAACCTCCTTTTTATGAAGGAATAGCGGTGGCATCTTCTTTTAACACTTCTAAGGAAGACAACCCTTCCCAATGCAATTGGGGAGAGCGAAGAGTAGGGATAACTCTTCAACAAGTTAAGGGGAGCAGTTGGTGCATAGGAAAGGTGACAGGTTGGGAAAAGGTTCTGTGTGCAAACTCTATCAAAGCTTTTGCATCAGACTTTAAATGGGTGATACCTAATGATGGAGCCTGGTGGGTCTGCTCCCTGACTGGATTGACTCCTTGCATGTCTACCACTGTCCTTAAGAGGAATGAATTAGAATTTTGTGTTCAAGTCACGGTGGTGCCCCGAATTGTCCTACATGGAGAAGGTCATGTATTTGCATTGGAGTAATACAGGACATAGGATCAGCAAAAGAGACCCAATAACAGCAGCCCTATTAGGTTTGGGGGTCGCTGGAACCACCACTGGTGTATTATCCCTAATCCAACAGCAACAAAGTTTAACATCATTAAAAGCCACAGTTGATGAAGATTTAGCCAGAGTCGAACAATCTACCACCACTTTGGAAAGATCTTTAACTTCATTATCCAAAGTGGTCTTACAGAATCGTCATGGGTTAGATTTACTATTTTTAGAACAAGGAGGATTATGTGCAGCTGTAGGAGAACAATGTTGTTTCTATGCCGACCACACTGGAGTAGTTAGAGATTCGATGGCTAAACTGAGGGAGGGACTAGAAAAGAGAAAACGAGAACAAGAGGCTAAGGCCTCCTGGTATGAATCTTGGTTTAACCAATCTCCCTGGCTAACCACTTTGATTTCTACTTTAGCAGGACCTGTCGTAATGTTATTACTAGCTTTAACCTTTGGTCCCTGTATCATTAACAAATTTGTATCCTTTGTCAAGAACTGACTGGATAAAGTACAATTGATGGTGTTAAAATGATCGGAATTAGAGATGGAGATTTTGCCAAATGATAGTCTTGAGTTAGAAGCGGCTCATGATGTTTTGAACAGGTTTAATCAGCAAATTAGTGGTAAATAAAAGAAGGGGAGAAATTGTGAGAAATAGAGATCAATTTGCTGCTTGAACCAAAGAATGCAAGGAGAAAGCGGCCTCACTGTTCCAGGCACAAAACGCCCTGTTCAAGAAAGAATGAGGCACAGCATTATCTCAAGGTTACAGAGTTGTCTGCTTAATGAAATATTATGTCTTTGCCTTTGCTTTTTGCTTTTGCTCAAGATTAACAGGTGTTGTTATCCTCTTTGCTATCCTGCTTGTGTAACTGCTGCAATCAGCAAGTCAGAGAAAAAAGAGTATAAAAGACTGCTTGAGCTACCCGAACTTTGCGAGCTTTGGTGAAGCTGCAACTTCCCGGCCGCCCAGTGCTGCATTTGCTTTCCTATCTTAAATAAACTTTTAGCAAATCAATTGAGACTTTGTCTTAATTCAACTTCAACTATAACACTGGCCTGCATCAGGAACAGTGTGACCAACAGGACCAGGGAAGTTATCATCCCCTCGGCACTGGTTAGGCCACACCTTGAATACTGTGTCCAGTTCTGGGCTCCTCAGTTTAAGAAAGATGTCAGGATGCTGGAGTGTGTCCAGAGGAGAGCAACGAGGATGGTGAAGGGGCTGGAGCACAAGCCCTATGAGGAGCGACTGAGGGAAATGGGGCTGTTTAGCCTGGAAGGGGCTCGGGGTGACCTTATTGTTCTCTACAACTACCTAAAAGGAGGTTGTAGTCAGGCAGGGTTTGGTCTCTTCTCTCAGGTGACCAGTGACAGAACAAGAGGACACGGTCTCAAGCTTCATCAAGGCTCGAAATTAGGAAAAAATTCTTCACTGAAAGGGTGATTGGCCATTGGAATGCGCTGCCCGGGGAGGTGGTGGAGTCATCGTCCCTGGAGGTGTTTAAAGAGAGATTGGATGAGGCACTTAGTGACATGGTTTAGATGATGTGTAGGTGTTAGTGTTGGGTCATAGGCTGGACTCGATGATCTCAAAGGTCTTTTCCAGCCTGGTGATACTGTGACATAGCTCCTCTGCAGGAAAGAAGTGCACCATGGCCAAAATTCCTTCCTGTGTGCATAGGCACTGTCATCTGGTCAACAGATACTGGCCACTCTTCCTTCAAGACATAGAGTGGTTGCCTCCTACCTTTTACAGAGTAGTCTCATAGTCAGAGAAGGTGGCTTGGATATTGGCCTTTCTTCATCTTGAAGGCTGCCAAAGAATATAATGTGTTTATTTATTCAACATGAGTTGAGGAAGTTTACTCTTTAAAATGAGATGATATTGTCTACTAGCATATTTTTTTCTCAGATAAATTCATGGTCTTGACTGACCATACCAGTGGCCAAGCACTGGGTTTCACTGATGGAAATGTCACTGCTGCTTCAACTGAAATCTGCTGGCCATTGAACGAAGCACGGCCCTGCTTAAACTTCTAATGAAGTCTCCACTGACTGGAAAAGGGGAAAGATAACTCCCATTTTTAAAAAAAAGGAAAAAAGGAAGACCCAGGGAACTACAGGCTGGTCAGTCCCACCTCTGTGCCCGGCAAGATCATGGAGCAGATCCTCCTGGAAACTCTGCTGAGGTACATGGCAAATAAGGAGGTGATTGGTGACCGCCAACATGGTTTCACTAAGGGCAAATTGTGCCCGACGAATTTGATGGACTTCTAAGATGGGGTTACAGTGTTGGTGGATAAGGAAAGAGTAGCTGACATCATCTACCTGGAATTGTGCAAAGCATTTAACGTTGTCCCGCACAACATCTTTGTCTCTAAGTTGGAAAGACATGGATTTGACAGGTGGACCACTCAGTGGCTAAGGAATTGGCTGGATCGTCACAATCAAAGATTTGTGGTCAACAGCTCAATGTCCAAGTGGAGATCGGTGACGAGTGGAGTTCCTCAGGGGTTGTTATTGGGACCAGTGTTGTTTAACATCTTTATTGCAGACATGGACAGTGGGATTGAGGGCACCCTCAGTAAGTTGCTGACTACACCAAGCTGTGTGTCACAGTTGACACGCTGGAGGGAAAGGATGTCATCCAGAGAGACCTGGACAGGCTTGAGAGGTGGTCCTGTGCGAATCTCATGAAGTTCAATAATGCCAAGTGCAAGGTCCTGCACTCGAGTCAGGGCAATCCCAAGCACAAACACAGGATGGACAGAGAATGGATTGAGAGTATCCCTGAAGGAAAAAACTTGGGGGTGTTGATAGATGAGAAGCTCAACATGAGCCAGCAATGTGCATTCACAGCCCAGAAAGCAAATCATATCCTGGGCTGTGTCAAAAGAAGTGTGAGCAGCATGTTGAGGGAGGTGATTCTGCCCCTCTGCTCTGTTCTTGTGAGATCTCACCTGGAGCCCCGCATTCAGTTCTGGAGTCCTTAGAACAGGAAGGATTTGGATCTGTTAAAGCGAATCCAGAGGAAGGCCATGAGGATGATCAGAGGGCTGGAGTTCCTCCCGTATGAGGACAAGCTAAGAGAATTGTGCTTGCTTAGCCTAGAAAGAGAAAGCTCCGGGGAGACCTTCCAGGAGCAGGCAGTTTACCTTATGGCAGAGTTTAAATTTCAAATGAAATTCCAGCATTCAGAGTGGGAGGTTTAACAAAAAAAAAAGTCCCAGATCTGTCAGTGAAAAGTTTAATTATGGACAAGATGACACACACAGTAAAGCTCACAAAGGCAGTGACACCACTGTGGAAGCACATTCCAATAAAATTTTAAAAGATTATTTTAATAATAAAACATGTTCTTGAGCAATCCATTGCAGAATTAGCTGCCACGTGGCTTTGCTACAAGCAGATTTTTCACAAATTTTTATTGGTACTGTTTTCAAGGCACTTGTGTTTCTAAAGTTAAAGCTGATGTCTTCCAAAGGTCTCTGCACATCAGTGGTTTTATTTCAGTTTCCACCCCAACTGGAATCCTGGTTTTCCTGAGGACATACTGTAGTTTGGGCAGAGTTAATGTCTGGAAAAGTGATAGAAAAACTCACTGAGGTGAAGATTTCCAGTTTCAACTTGAAGATAATTTTAGACCTGCTGAGAAATGTCTTGTGTTTATGAAGTGCTGAGACTGATACTGTTTTGTATAATATGCAGTTAACTTAGAAAAAACTTGGGTAGGGACTGAACCTATGCCAGCAACAGTAAGATCAGACAAAACAAATATGAGTTAAAAAAAAAAATCATCATCCTGGAAAACATAGCACTTTGCTACAATCATTTAATCGTCAGGCTTATAGTCATAACAGCCATTGTACATTTGATTTTGGTTTACTGTAGCAAAATAACATGCTTTTACTTTTCATAAAGTGTAAAGCATGCCCTCTAAGTCCTGCAGTGCAGTATAGATTAAGTAACTGAAATTTTGTGGGGCTTTCTGCCTGGATTCCTCCCACATTCAGAAGGCAATCCTATTACATATATTTAATGTAACAGTTCTGAATTTTAGCATTTAGCTTAACAATGTGGGACATCAGGGGAGCTGTTCTAAGTTGAATTACAAAATAGATAATGCAGTCTTCAAGGATTGATACATTTTATTCTCTAAGAATACTGTAAATTTTTTTCCAGTTAGTTATTAACTATTTGTCTTAGTTTGGATGAAAAACAAACCAACCAAAATATGCTTAAGTGATTTTAATCAGAGATTGTGCAGAATAGATAACAGTTCTTTGCTACAAGTGTATGTGTGCACAGAACAAAGTCAACAACAAGTGCGAATGAGGTGTTATGTGACTGTATAACACCAGACCTGTGTATAGCTCTGCCTGGGGAAGCAGAATCACTGACAGGCAGGGCACAGTGCCTTGAGGTTGTTGGCGTTTTTTTCCAGCATGGAGCTGGGTGGAATATCCTAAAGCTCAGCTCCTAGAGAGGCATTAGTGGGCTTCATTGTTCAGCAGAAAAAAAAAATGGCCTAATAGATCTAATGAGAATATTTATTCTTCAAGGTAAAATATTATGGCTGCATACTGATTTTTATTTTAAAAACCACAGCAAACATAGCTAACCACCATCTCATCATGTCTACTGAAGCTGAAACTACTACTGTCAGCTGTCAGCCTGAGCAAAAGACTTCACTGAAAGCACAGCCTTTACAGAAGAAAAAAAAGAAATGTAAGGAATAGTTACGTCTTGAACACTCCCTCTAGTCACTTTTAATCTTTTCCACTTGCCTAAAATGAAGATTTCATACCATAGTTGAAATAATTCTGAGGTTTTAAGCTGACTGGAAGAGTGAATAAATAAGATAGTAAAATAAATCTAACCAGAAGGTAGGCTTTTAGCTTCAAAAGTTTTTTCCTAGCTTTAAGTTATGAAGCTCACTGTTCCACTTGTGAAATGACTTATTTGCTGAGCCTGACAAGTCCCCAAAACCTGGAGAAATGAAAGCCTACTGAGGAGGTGACCAGACCCAGGACCATCCTGGTAGCTGTCAGTCTGAATCTGAAATCTTCCTCCCCTCCCTCTAGAGAGGGAATGACATGCTGGACACACAGGTTGTAATTCAAAGAAACTAGATAACTCATTTAATGAGAATTGTTGTAAATCAGATAATAGATTTTTTTTTTGATAGATTAGGTCATATAAATGTAATTACTTCAAAGAGAAATACATACCCAGGCACACAATCTGAATTTGTTAAGCATGCAGAGAAGAAAACCAAGAAGTTCTGAGAAGTAGTGGGAACAGTCGAAATAGCAAATATAGCTAAAATACAAAGTGATTAAAGGGATGATGGTGCTGATAGAAAGGTCTAGCACAGGGACTAGGTGATTCTTGCATGCCAAGAAGAGAGCTGATTACACCAGAACTAGAGGCTAACATCTGAAAGGGTTATTGAACATCCCGTATGGCTGCAGGAAGTACAGCTTTGCTGGGTGTTGCTTAGCACTTAAATCTGTTTGGCTGTTACCTATAAATATTTTAGTCTTATGTGGCAAATGATTTTTCCTCAAGTCCCCAGATATTAAGTATTGAACTCCACTCTTTGAACTGAGACCAGATTCTTTAAGAACACTGTAACCTTAAAGGAGTAACTATCTTGCAATGCATGAACTACTGGAAGGACTGAGGCTGTTATTCAGTTATACTCAAGGGACAGCCACAACATAGACATTTCTCTCATTTCTCTCTTAAAAACAAACAAAAACCTCAAAAATGATATCACAACACCCCAAAAAACATAGTAATAACAGCACCATCCTAGATGGACATTACTTCTAAAGCTGTAACCCCTTACTTGTAGGACAGTGCTCCTCTAACAGTGTGGGAATATTCCTTTGGGTCTCTTGTTGGAAATCAGTATGGATGCTAATAGTATGAACTTGATCACAAATAGTGAGCTTGGGTTTTGAGTGGGGAGTGGGTAACTGTGCAATTTAACATAAGAACTCAAAGCACAACCTGGCATCCTATGGCAATGGTGATGCCAAGAGATATAGATAAGCCAAACAAGAGACCCTGTGGTAGCAGAGATGATTACTTCTGGAGAGCAGAACACTCTCATAGCTTCAATTAGGCCATGAAAGCTAGTAAGGATGCTGCTACTGCAGCAGTTTTGTGAACTAAGATAGGAAGCTTTAAAGCTCCTAAACATTTACAGAAGAAACACAATCTAGTTCTGAGGTATCACTTCTAACCTAGTCATGCACATGTTGCAAAAAGAATGCTGCTCTAATTCTACAGTTACATAGGAATAACTAAATTAGCACTAGTACAGTCACAGCCATGGTCTCATGAGAAATGTAAGGAAACAAGTTAAAACTTAATCTAACAGATCTCGTCAATACTTTTATAGTCATCCTATTCAGAGAATGGCAGTGGCGGTACGCTCCCAAGGTCAACACAAACAGAAGATCTGGGTGAATATTTGCTTCTCTGGTATCAAGATAACAGATGAGAAAACTGAGATAAGATATGACGTTCTCTTAATGTGATTCTTCAAGCAAGTGAGGCGCTTGGAAGTAAGGTCATTCTGAACCAGATTCATTAATAGCATCATGTCTCCCTTCCGCATATAAGAACTGGCTTTTGGAATGGGTTGTAAAGCTGAAAGCCTCCTGACAGAAAAATAACTACATCCTATTGTGGTTAGTCAAAGCCTGATAAATCCAACTCTTGAACTGGAGTCTTCTAACAATCTTAATTCTAACTATAGACTAGAGCAGCTAGTATGTCTCTTGCAATTTAAACTAATATTCCCCCTCTCCATTCTAGGTCATAGAGCATGAGCATCCAGTAAACAGAGTCTCCTTTATTGCTCGGGAGGTAACAAGTAATCATGCTTTTGACTATATTTGTAGAGGAGAAGGCCAGCACCAATTTTTTGAAATAAGAAGAGCATAAGAGTTATGGATTAGAGGCCTTTTTTTCACTTGCTATGAGTAATGCTGTTGTGTAAACACTTAATATCTGATAAAGGTATAGTGTTTTGCTACTAGCCCTATGAGGTGTAGGGAAACATCAGCACAGATGGATTGGTTCTTCTCCTAGAGAGGGGCAGCAGGAATTGACTGTATCACAAGTGACTTTTATTTTGTTCAACTTCTCTGTAGTCCATAATAAAATACTGAAGTAGCATTGCTTACTAAGATTAATCTGCTTAACATGTCCGTGCACCACAGAACTCATTAGTGAGATGAATGGAGTCATTATCATGGACTTTGCTGTACAATGGCCTGTTGCTTTCAGTGAGAATGCTAATTCTTGAGTCAGAAGTTAGAACTACACTAGTCTAGTTCTCGCGATGATTTGACTTGTGCAACAGAGTTTCTGGGACCAATGAATAGCAGGTCTGGTCCTCCTAGAGTTATTTCTGGGAAGAATTCTGATTTTTCTGTTACAAGTTTTCTGCATGGGGGAACCCATATGCAGGGTATGTCTCTATGAAGAGAAGCTGTGCATAAGCAGTACTGGAAACAAGTACTTGGAAGTACTGCTGAGTACTTTGCCTCTTCCTAAATTACATGAACTTAAGTTGAGTATTTATCATTTATTAGCTTGTTGTTATAATGTCGTTATGATAGTCATTAAAATGACTTGAAGAGCCAAGACTTCAAAGCTAGTAATATCCTCATACACATCCATACCTGCCCTCCTGGAGAAGTTGGCAGCTTCAGACCCCCCTACAGGTGAGACTGTGAAGGATTCCTTGCTGGAGCATGTTATTACTTTAATAATAGCTGTAACACTGTTCTAAGCCTGTTTTATTAGTTTATCAGAGCCTGTGTTGTACTGGCTTCACTGGAATTGTAGATAAAGTGCAAAAGCCTTCTGTGTGTGTTCTGGAGTGGAGTCTGAGCTTTTCACCATGAGGTGCTGCTTGCTAGGCTATAAGCTTAGCCAAGTTGTAGAAAGATCTTTACTTGCTGCTAGTTGTTTTTAACAAAAAGTTTTCTAGCTGATAAGTAAGGACTTCTGCAGCTCTAGACTGCTGCAGCTGTACTGTTTGTCAAAGGTCATAACTCTTGAAATGGCTCTTCCTGCATTTGCATGTCTAAACCCCCTAGATTAGGAGAGGATGATGCTCAGACGTAAACATTGAGAGCTGTTCAATAGATTTTCTGCTTGGGCTAAAAGTAGTGCCTGAACAGAAGGACTTGGCCTAATCTTAGATATGGACACATCTGCTATGTGCCTCAAGCAAAAGATCCAAATCAATGTAGCTGAACCTGCCACCATCTCAGCAACTACTCAAAACATTCTTGTTAATGGGTGTGTAGGGAATGCAGTGCCTTTCTAATTCACACTGAATTTCTCTCCTGATACAGATATCGCTTAAAGCTGGTGTCTGCTCCACAAATTTGAGCTGATGATAATGTTATACTTACATCACTGATTTACCATTTGCATAGTGTTTAAAATGTAGTACTAGCTATAGAAGCTTTCTTCCGTGTTGGAGTTGGTAGAAAACAGAGGGATGCAAACTGCTTTTCTCATGAGACTATCAGAGGGTATGAATACCCTTTGCACTTTTGAGGAAATATAATTAGAACTTGCCATGTACTTATGAAATCTTGTGCTACATGCTTTTAGCAAAAATGGGATTGTGCCCCATTACCCTCTCTTACGCAGAGACTAGACAGCCACTTAAACTCTTGCTTTTCCTGTTACCTCAACCTTGCTATTGCATCATTTAGGAAAGTTTGGCTTGTTGCTCCCTGGACTGAAGCAAGCTGTGAAGTAGTACATGGCCTAAAATCTACATTCTCTTTCAGGATGAGCCTCTAGCTATTGATCTTAAGGACCTCTTCCAGGTAATATATAATATGAAGAAGAAGGAACAGGAAGACAAGAAAAAGGCAAGTAAAATTCTAGAAACTGCATTAGTCTGCATAGAAATAAAGCTTGTTTCAGCTTCATTTTGGGATCTTGTGACACTTGACACTGAGGTCTCTATAGAGCCAGGATCATTTGAGGCTATTGGTTGGTAGTTATACCAGCAGTTTTATTATCTCCTAGATCTGATAGAAATCTCCAAAGTAAGAGGCTTTGGATATTTCATGTGATATTTAGGTACTAAAAGCCCTCTCTTTAGAGTGATATAAGCAAGTAAGACTGAGGTAAATCACGCCAGCTCAACCTCACTTGATTAGATATGTTGCTGTGATAAAGCTAGCTTTGCCTTTCTGCTAGCATTACGGAGGCAGCATCAGATGCCAAATTACATTGAAAACAAAAGTAAAAGGAGTATCCAGAACTATTATTAAGTAGTGATCTCCCTCATGCTTCCTCTTTCCATTACTTGCTTTTTGAAGCCTGCAAGTCCCTTACTTAAGGCAAGTTTTGATATTCCAATTATCATTGACACTGTTGTCCATCTATTACAGAATGGTAGTGAGGCACTACCTGCTGATCAAGCTTAAAAACTGAAATTTATATGTTAAATTTTAGAGCTTTATGCTGATGACATTAAGGAATTAATAAATGACTTTCTTCACATTGTGTGGCAAATGTAGTATTTATAGATGTGTTTGCAATAGATCTGCATAATGCTTGATTCTTGCTCTTGCAAGAACTGTAACAGATACTGATTCTTTCAATATTTATGGCTTCAAGGGAGTTGACCAGATGGACTTGTTTGGGGATATGTCAGCACCTCCTGATGTGAGCAGTCCCACAGTACATAGAAATCTATCTAAGCTGTCTTGGTTCTTTGAGAGCAAACTTTGTCCTAGTAATAGATCTGTGTGGTTTTGTTTGTTTTTTTACTTTGTTGTTTCTGGTTTCACTGAGACATCTGTTTAGCTATCATCAGTGTACAAGTGTCTTAAGGCTATAATAGTATCTACTTACTAACTAGGTTAGTTAATATCATTGTTATCCAGCAGAGGTCGCTTGACATTGCATGACAGCCATGATACAATTGCTGATGCAATACGTGTCAAGTCCAGCTAGTGAACAACTCTCACCTTTCTACTGCCAGTTTGGTGGAGATGGCTCTCTAATCTTACTCCAAAGCTCTAACTGCAACTTGAAGCCACTAAAGCAGTGTGATTTCACAACTTCTCAAAACAAAGGACTAGAATTCAACCAGGGCTCCTTGACTCAAGTGAACGCCTAGGTACAATTAGTGCTTAATGACTCTGCAGTCTCTAGGCTGTAGAACAAACATTTTGTTATCGTTTCAGCTTGGTTTGTTTTTTTTCTTTTCCTCCTCTTTCAGAGAATTTTTTTCTTCCTTTGCTGGCAGTGGGGGGGGCGGGGCCATTTCCAGGGAGACCGGGGCAGAGGTTGTGTCCCGTTTGCCCGGACATTTCCTTTCACTGGCTACTTCCCGGTCTCTGCCTCTTTCTCCATCTTGCTACCTAGAGAACAGTCGCGCTTTGCTACCTCTGCTTGCGTTGCTGTATTCTCTATCTCTCTATCTTTATTTCCTTTCCCTCTGTGTGTGTGAGTGCGAGTGTGACCGATAACCATCTGGATCGTCGCTGAGGACGAGACTGCCCGGAGCGGAGCTGCGGCCTGGGAGAAGCTGTGCGCCCCGCGCCAGGGCTGCCCGGAGCGGAGCTGCAGCTTAAAGTGACGGCACCATCAGAGCTCGGGTACGGGACTCGATCCATATTAACAACTTAATCGCACTTGTTGTTGACTTTGTTCTGTTCTGTGCACACATACACTTAGAGCAAAGAACTGTTATCTGTTGTGCACAATCTCACAATCTCTGATTAAAATCACTGAGCATACTTTGGTTGGTTTGGTTGGTTTTTTTACCCAAACTAAGACACAAAATCAAAAAGATCCTTCCAAAGGAGCATCTCTACAGAATGGAGTAAAGGTAGATTCTGAAATCAATATCCATCACATGAGTCTATAACAATTAGCCCACCGCCAAAAAGTACCAAGCCAGGAAGAGGAATGTCTGTCAAGGTGAACAATGTTCAAGTAATTAATAGTGACATGCGTGCTGTTAGTTAAATAAGCTTGATGAAGGGAGCTTTTCTTAGACAGCAGAACGACAGTCATGGCTTTATTCTATGCCTAGATTCCTTGTGAACAGATGTACCACCTCTGTGCCATTAATGTGAGGTAGTTCTCAATCTCTTGAAAATAGTGCCTTTTCTAAAGAACTTCTTTGCTGACAGATCTCTAAATCAGTTGGCTATAACTGACTGTAACAACTACATTCTTGGCCAATGGTGATGGCTGATATGTGAGAGGTTTTTCTGTTAATGCTAAGTGTAAACTTGAAAGAGAATTGTTAAATCAAATGCTTGAGCAGTTGCTGAACTGTATAACTAAGAAAGTCAACTTGAAAACAGCCTTATTATCAAAGTCAGCCAGTCATGCAATTAGTCTTCTCTAGCACTTACTGTAAAAAAAAAAGCGCTATGAATCTAAGTATTTTATCAAACTGGAAATGTAGAAACTTATGGATGTTACATTGTTATAGAAAACTGTAGTATCTTAAGTGATGTTAATGACATTAAAAAGAAGCAACTCTTTGTAGCAAGCTAACATCAATGTGGCTGTTGATTCTCTCCTCCTTAACACAATCTTATGGTCTAGTTGACACTTGTTCAGAGCCTGCTAAAAAAAACTCTGTATCACAGGTTCTTACCATAACTGTCTGATAGCATGGTCTAAAGTCTTTCTGTAACGTCTTGCATCAGGCCTGTTCAACATGACCTGCCTCACAGCAAAATATAAAATCTCCAGCTGTCTTGGTAAAATGTTACTAGAGGCTCACTCCCTCAGCTGCTTAGCCTGAGTCTGCTGCTACTAAAGATGGTTTCTTGCTCCCTTCTGCAGGACCATGGAAGCTGAGCCTTACATTCAGAAGCTTCATTCATTCATTCAACTTGTCTACGCCAGTTCTGCAAGAGGTCTAAATTGACGCTGGTAAAACTGAATTAGAATAGGGAAAATATTTAACTCATGTTCAAAACAAATTTTACAGTTCCATTAATGGAGATGGCTAACAAGAACAAAGTCATTGGAAAATTCCTTTTTTTTTTTTAAGACTAGCTTTTAGTACTGGAGACAGACCTGTAACCATTGGCTGATGTATCACTGAATGAATAGAACTGATGCTTACTTCTTTCAGTAATATTTGATTGGGATGGTTAAGGGAGGGAAAACAACTCATTCAAAGAGTGTTGGTATCCAGCTCGAAATATAGGTCTTACAGTGTGTATATCTAGGTTATGTAGCAGGTGGCTAACCATCTCCTCCTGGATTATAGGGGCTTCATTGTGCTTCTCATCCTTGTCTTCCGTCAGGGGACTGTGTACCCAGAGTACTACTGGATTTCTTACTAAAGACTGAGGCAAAGAAAGCATTAAATACCTTAGCCTTTTCCTCATCCCTGGTTTGGCCTTTCTAGTTTTTTCCCTGCACAGCCTCATGGCAGCCTCGTAGTCCTCCTGAGTTGCCTGTTCCTTCTTCCAAAGATTATAAACTCTTCTCTTTTTTTGAGCTCCACCCAAAGCTCTCTGTTCAGCCAGGTAGATCTTCTCCCCCTCTGGCTTGTTTTTTGCCACATGGGGATGGCCTGCTCTTGTGCCTTTAAGATTTCCTTCTTGAAGAGTGCCCAGCTTTCCTGGACTCCTTTGCTATTCAGGAACGACTCCCAAGGGACTCTGCCAACCATGATGTGCGGAATAAACTCCCCACAACTCACAGAGGGTTATGAAGTCAGGTATGTTTATTATGCTGGCGGGCGATAGGTGGATAGTTCCAAAAGACCTCCTGCCCCGAACAAAGGACAGGTCAATATTTATTGCCAAAAGACATACATATTCATTACATTTCTGGGAATAGGCCGGGTTATGTTGATCAGTCCCGAGAAATCACTAACATAGGCGCTTGCACACTGACTCCTAGTGATGGTCGTTGGGATGGAGCTCAGAGATGACGTCACCTTCTTTCTTTGCGCAGGCTTAATAATTTCTCCAATCTCCTCCAGGACGAAAGACAAAACCATCTTTTTTTCGCTGCATCTGCCAACCTCCTTATCAATGTAGCCTTGATGGATTTACGAAAGCTGCTAGGCCTACAAAGTTCTTATCAGTGCAACCCTGGTGGATGAGCCCACAGAACTGCCAGGCTCACACAGTTCCCACAGAATTAAATTGTGAAATCCCCCCACCTGCAAGACATCCAGGGCTAACCAGATATCTAAGGTACAGCTCTTCACGAAAAAACAAAGGCTTATCTAAAGTCTCACATCAACCAAGTCCCTAAACAGGCCAAAGTCTCCCTGCCGGAAATCCAAGGTGGCAGTTCTGCTGACCCTTCTCCAAGAACTGAATACTCGACCATTCCATAATCACTGTGCCCAAGACAACCTCCAAGTGTGACAAACACCCAAGACCTTTTCTGTTCACAAAGAGCAGAGTGCCTTCCCTCACAGGTTCCTTCACTAGCTGTGTCAGGAATTTGTTTTCCAAACACTCCAGGAATCTCCAGGACTGTTCTCTTTCTGCTATATTGTATTTCCAGCAGACATCTGGGAAGTTTAAGTCCTCTACGAGTACAAGGGGAAGCAAACATGAGGCTTTTTGCTCCTCAGCGCGGATCCAGATGGTTATTGATCACACTCGCACTCACACACACAGAGGGAAAGGAAAATAAAGATGGGGAGATAGAGAATATAGCAAACCAATCAGAGATAACAAAGCACGACTTTTCTCTATGTAGCAAGACGGAGAAAGAGGCGGAGACCAGGAAATAGCCAGCGAAAGGAATGTCGAGGCAAATGGGACACAACCTCTGCCCTGGTCTCCCCGGAAATGGCCCCTTTGCCCCCACCCCCTTCCAGCAAAGAAAGAAAAAATTCCCTGAAAGAAAAAAAACAAAACCAAACCCCAAACCAACCTGAAGCTATAACACTAACCCATCAGTAATCCTTGCATGGATCTTCCTCCCCAACCTGCACTCAGACTTCCGACTGAAGAAGCTCACTAGCGCACTAGCCCACAAATGTCGGCACTTCACCAACAGGTTTCTCTCTAGTGAGTCTGCTTGCATCCCCTTCCCCCTTCAAATTTAGTTTAAAGCTCTTTCTGTGAACCCTGCTAACTATTGTCCCAGGATCCTTTTCCCCCTTTGAGTGAGTTGCCAGTAGACCTGGTAATGTGTAAATCAGCCCATGATTAAAGAACCCAAAGCCCTGCCTATGGCACCAGTCTCAGAGCTAGGCCTTGTTCTGCTGGCTCTTCCTGTTTAGCTCCTCATAATTCCCTGCAAATGGTGGGATAGAGAAGAATGCTGCTTGTACTCCTGATCCCTTAACCAGCCATCCCAAGGCCTTGAAGTCCCTCTTCATTGCCCTCAAACTACTTGATGTAATCTCATCACTGCGTACCTGAAAGATCATTAGTGGGTAGTAATCTGAGGGTTTAACTAGGGTAGGGAGTTTTTCCTGCACATCTTTAACCTTGGCCCCTGGGAGGCCTTCCCTAAGGAGTGGGTCTGGTTTGCATATGGGACCCTCTGCTCCCTTCAGAAGCGAATCCCCAATGACAAGCACCTGTTATCTTTCTTTATTGAAGACGTTGTTATGTGTGGCTTTGTCTGACTGAGTCTTGGTGTTGCCTCCAAGTTAGGTGTGTTGCCTTCTCGCTCATTATTCAGTTTCCCTTGCAGAACATCCTACTTGTTTTGCAAGGGCACCTGGGAAGGTGGATCAATTACTGGAGGGCGATGACACACAAGTGTCATCATTGATTCCTGTCCTCCAAGTCACCCCATTTGTTATGTTCAGCCAAGTGGGGAGAGGCTAGGGAGCCCTCTGTTTCCCAAATTTCGTCCGACTGTTGGACCTGTCTCAGGGAAGGTAGGATACGACTCCAGCTGTTTATCACATTCTCACACTCCCTGATCGTTCTGAGCCTAGTTACCTCCTCCCAGCGCTCCACCACTAGGCGGAGGAGCTCCTCTACTTGGGCACACCTCCCACAGGCATACTCACTGCTGCTATTTGACACCTGCGTAAGAGTGGGGCAGACTCTGCAGCCCAACGCTTGGATGGTAGCGTATTACCACTGGAGCTCCATCTGGGAAGCTGCATCTGTCTTGCTGGCCTCAGTGCCCTGTCCGCACGCTCTACCTGCATGAACTGCTGAAATGTTGCCAGTTTCAGCACTTCAGGAAGGCTCCCCCGGCACAATCCTCTGCTCCGGAGCCCTTCATGTGAGTGACCACCTAATCTAAACTAAAATCCCAAGTGTTTCAGTGTTTGAGACAATGTTTACCAACATTTGAGCTAAGTATTTAAATGACCGTTTGCTGGTAAAACTAAAAATAAAGCCTATTATGTTGGAGTTTTGCAATAGCTGTCAGGATGATGGCAAGAGCTGGTTAGTAGGACCTCTTACATGCTGGTCAAAGATGCTTGCTGGTCTGCTAGTTTAGTTTGAAGAGTTGTTTACTCTGATTTAGTCTCTGTCTTAAAGAACCATGAACCATGGTGGTGTACATAGCATCAATTGAAGCAGCTATGAAGAAACAGTACAATATTACAAGTGTCTGTGTCTTGCATTCTTGCTCAATAAATGAGTTTAGTGTTACTGGACTCATCAAGCTGGATCAAGTCTGCATCAGATTTAAATTCCTCTAAATGAAATTGTCCCAAATTAAGGATTGAACAGAAGGAGGGAACAGAAAAAAAATTAAAAGTCAATTTCTTTATTTACCTATGTTAATGTAGAACACCATTATACTAGATGATTATTTTTAAGCTTGCGTACAGATACTTAAACAATTCTTAACTGCTATACAATAGGCTTTTTTTGAGCTACTTCTGTTTTGTGATTGTGTCCAACACATGATGCCTTAAATCTGTATTACAACAAACTACTGAATAGGAATGCTCTTCTAAAGAGCTAGCTTGTTGTTTGGGATCTGGTGACAGAGTGAAAGCTAAAAGAGTTTTAGTCTCCTTCAAAAATCACAAACGTGTGGTGTTCTTTCATACTGGTAGAGGGAAAAGGAATATCAGGCCTTTATTTCTCCAATAGTCTAAATGATAATTGCAAAGATGTCAGATGCTGAATATGGTCTTGTAAACAGCTCTGGTCTAGGAACTACTTGTTCCTTACATAAGTCACTTCTATGACAGCTTTTACTAGGCAGTTAACTACTGTGCAATTAAATAGAATATATCTTCCCCATATTTAAAAGGTACTAGTAAATAAAAATGTTTTGTTTTCAATCTTGAAACTATTTTACACTATTTCACAGTCTCCATGCATGAAAAAGTAGAATTTTCTGAAAAGAGGTCTTTAGAGTGCTTAAACATAAGTCAGTTCTGGCCAGTAATTGGCATTCTTCAGTAAGCAATGCTTTTTGTTTCTCCTCTTGGTAATAAAAAACAAAATAAAAAGGAACAAAAGGAAATTACAAATTCAGTTATGGTGATTCTTCTCTATTCAGCTACAAAATGAGAAGCATGAATGTTCTCCTGCAGCTTATACTATGCAGTTTAGAGGTGGCTGCCTCACTTTGGGGGGAAAGCAGAAGGTAAGTGTCGTTGTTCTTCTGCAGACACTGTTTTTGTTTCTCCAACACAGAGCATAAAACTCCAATGGAGACAATTCTAATGGTAGCTTGCTCAGATATCCATTGAAACTAGGAATTACTTGCTATATTTCAAGGATTCAAATAAAAACGGTTTATTTACTACATTGTTTTTTTACATGTATGTGGCATAATAGAGGTGACTGATAGCAGCTGAAGCCATGTTCTTGCAGGGATGTGGAGCTCAGGCAGCTCTTTTCTACTGCATGCTGACTGAATCTAACAAATAGAATCTAATCTCAATCCATTTCTGAAGTAGTACAATTGTATGCTGACAGTACTTATATTAATATTTCAAGTTTCCTAGACTGCCTGGTTCTAATTCTTTGGAAATGTAACCTTTGTTTTTCACTGTAAGTATTGCCAGAAGGAGAATTAAGGCTTAGTCCCTAGAGAACATCTTGTCAAAACAATTGAATAGCTATGCTATCAGAAATAGAGCTGCTTAGTCTATATCTCACTTACGAGAACAGTGAGTACTAAGTGAAGTAAGACTGTATTTCAAAATGAATATATGTACACTAAGAAGAAACTTGGATCAATCTGCTTTAAGTCTTAAATTGCAGTATGTGTGATGGACACACCCACTCTGAGTGAATATTGCATTATTTACATGTAAAGTTTATAGATAGATATAGATACGTTTCAAGTGATATTTCATAAAGAATGTCATTCCAAATTACCTTACTAACATGTACATCTAAAAGGGAGAAAAATAAATCAATTATTTATAGAACAGGCTGCCTTACTGCAACAAGAATCCGCTTGCAGCTTTTTTCCAGTATTGCATTGTCTACTTCCCAGGTTTTCTTTGTTTGCAGGAGTTTTGCTCATTAATCTAAGTAAAAGAAATAATCTTTCTATTCTCAGACCCTTCTGGATTTCTTTCATTTCAAACAAAAAGAGTGTGACGTATTGTGAATCTACAAATCAAGTTAGAAGGCAAACTACCCAAACTGGAACATGTGAAAATAAAAGTATACTACAGCACCACCTTGTGCTTAAATGAAAAGGATGCATCCTGGTTTTCATTTTGCTATAGTATTGCTGCACAAGAGCAAAAATAAATGCTCTTTGTCGCATGGGGAACACAGACAGGTATTTAGACATTTTTACAAGTAGTTTCTTTATAATTTCTATTATAACCCATTACTAAAATCTTCCATGAGAAAATATTCTATACACGTGCAGTAGTCTCGCTGATGACTTTGGTGAATTCATAACTACTTTATACACTCAGCTAGGTATATGGACATGTATCAGACAAAAGTATTTGAAAAACTGAAAATATTCAAATCCATGAAATAATTCTAGAAAGGCAAAAAAGAAAACCCAATACAGAATTGCCCCAAGAAGCAGGGGTTTTTTTGAAGTATCTTTTGTACATTGGTACATAGATGTATAGAGCTATACAGCCAAAGTTCCTTCTTCTCTGACTTTGTAATGGTTTGTATTTCCTCTCCTCTGCTCCAGGGAATTTTATTACTATACCAGGTCACTCCTTGGGAGAAGAGACAATGCTAGGTTTATTTGTATATTACTTCTACAGATTTTATGGATATTGTACACACTCAATACCAAAGTTCCTATCAGCATACAAACTACATGAGTTATGAAAAAACCCCAGGATTAAAGTAGCTGTTGAGATGTCCTTTTTAAACATATAAGGAAAGCTTTGTCACAAATATGTTGCTCAGGGAGAAATGTATTTTACTTCCTTTTATTTCTAAGATTCTCACTGATTGATGTTTAATATCAATCTTTTATTTGTTTAGTATTTCTCATACATGGCCCTTAAAGTATTTTACAAAAGTTGTATTATTATCGCCAATACACAGATGAGAGAACAAGAGTACAAGAGATGAGGCAAGCTGCTGCAGAAGAAGCAAGATTCAGTTCCACAGCTGTAGTCTCCATCTCTTATAGAATTTGACTTTTCCAGTCATAATACCAGTCTCTACAGGCTATGGGTGCTGACACCTTCTCTTTTGAAGTGTAAACTCTGTTGTATTTCTCTTGTAGAATCAGTGTTTTAGTGATGAAGGCAATGGCCAGACCATTTGACAGTGACTTCTTCAATGGTCTTTGTGAAATGGTGCATGATGGAAATAGATGGACGTACTACTGCAAGCCATGGAATGTGGGTGTTCTCACTTATGATATAAGTCTAAATCCTTCTTTGTGATCTAAGATGCGTTTAACTGAAAGCTGAATCCTGACATTCTTAGACTCAGCATACTTCTTGAGTCAGGCAGCAACAACTTTTTAGCATCAGGCTTTTGATAAAGTCTAGAGGGTAGCAGATTATGTTATCATTTGCTTTAGCAGTTAAGCTCACTTGCTCCAGATAAATTCCCACATGTTCATTGCTGCACCTGTGCATAGTAAATGAAACTGCCTTTCTGGAATGGTTACACTATAAGCAGATGCGATGAACAAGACGTAGAGAAAGTAATAGGATAGTTATCTTTTACTATCAAGCTACATTTTCAAGGACAAACACATACAAAAGGCACTGATAAAAAGGCAGGAAAAACATTATGATGTCCTACTTGGGATTTCTAATCACTGATGACTTTTCTCTGTCTCACTGTCATTTTACAGAAATGGACTGTTTGTGCTAAAAGGACAACTGTTCTTCAAAAATGTGTGGGCATTAAACTTTTTTCTTAATACCATCTTTCTGCAGCAGAGCTTAAGGATGATGCTGTCATTGATGATGTAAATTCCTTTGTTGATGGAGGGAAGATTTACTTTTCAGTTAAAAATAAAAGAAATTTTACTGCAAGGATCCGAAATGGTTGACAGAAGCTTATATATAGTGGCCTAAGTCTTTGGTTGATACTCCTGTAGAGATACAGCAATGTGTAAGTATGTAATGATTTAACCCCAGCCCAACTCAATTTGACAGTTGGGATCCCAATTTCCTCTCCTGGAACCCTCAGGGAAAGGAGAAAGGGATATGAGAGGAAAAAGACTAGAGAGGTGGAAATTAATACTAAAACTGCTTTAATGAAATAACAACAATAATAACAACAATGAAGAAAATACTGTTAATAAGAAAACAAAATATACAAATTTATGAAATTGCATCCCCATCCCTCAATAACTACATCACCACAAATGCTGCAGAGCAGGCATAGGGAAGGATCCTGGCTAGGAGGGAACTGGATTCAGAAACACACGGATCCAGGATCAGGGGCAAACAGACAGACAAGGTTCTCACTGGATGTCAGCCATCAGAGCGTTACCCTTGTGATCCCTCAGTTTTGTACCAAGTATGACATATATGGGATGTAATACTCTGTTGGTCAGTTTGGGGGTAAACTGTCCTGACCACCCTTCCCTGCAGGTGCGACCCTTTATCTCCTCTTTGACTTGCAGCATTCCACTAGCTCAAGGATGGCCTTGGTTTCTATAGGAATAAGTACAAGCTATGGCCTTTCTGCATACCAGTGTCCCATGTTATCACTTCTAGAGAGAAATGCTGTCTGAAAAACATGCAATTAACTTTCAGAAAATTAAGCTACTTACACAAAACTTACTTGAAGTTAGAAAACCGATTCTACCTTAGCTCAAACCAGAGCATTCTACCCCTTATTCCAAACCATTTACATTATGCTCATGTTACCGATACTTATGTCTTCAAATATATATATATATTTACACAGACATATAGATTGCTAATCCATGATTTATCCACACAAAAGTTTGTTAACGTTATGATTATGGGTGTCCGTCCATTACAGCAATCTCTCAGGGCAAAAAGAATGGTGTGAGGTTTCATCATGATTAGTGCACACAGGCTGCAGATTAGAGATGTCAACCTTGAGAAGGTTACAGGACACTACATGATGAAAATAGCTCAGTATCCTGAAAAATACTTCGTAATTGCTTTTAGTACAGCTATTGGTTCAGCATTCTCACACAGAGTCAGATTTCCTTGAAGTACACATTGAACTTCACCATCCTTCAGCATTACCCACCAAGTGTGTTCAGATCCTTGAGCAAAAGCAACTCCAGAAATGGGTTTGCCTTTGCCCAAAGCAGGAGAGACCCAGTTTTCCTCAGCAAATTCCTTTCACGCACCACAGGGACTTTATCCCCTTCCACCATATGAAGAAGGTCTGATTGAGCAGGACCAGCTAGATTGGTAGATCCTCTGGTATTAACTAACAAGGTGGCTTCTGCCAAATGCTTATCTCAGTTTTTAAATGTTCCATCTCCCGTTGCTTTCAGGATAGTTTTTAATAGTCCATTCAATGCCATGTTCTTTGGCTCAGGTATCTATGAAATTGTTTTTGAAATTAGTCCCATTGTCTGACTCAGTTCTTTCTGGAGTTCCATGACACCACAAAATTTTATTTTCAAGGTCTAGGATAGTGTTACAGGCAGTCGCATGGGGCACAGGATATGTTTCTAGCCATTTGGTGGTTGTTTCCACCCTTGTAAGCACATAGCGTTTGCCCTGGTGGGTTTAAGGGAGTATGATGCAGTTAATTTTCCAGGCCTACCCCTACTTATATTTCAATCATAATTCTCCATGCCCAAAAGGTTTTAACTGTTCAGCTTGTTTTATTGCGGCCCATGTTTCACAATTGTGGATAAGTTGTGCAATACTGTCCATGGTTAAATCCACTCCTTGGTCACGGGCCCATTTGTATCTTGCATCCCTTCCTTGATGACCTGAAGTGTCATGGGCCCAACAAACTAGAAATAATTCACCTTTGTGTTGCCAGTCCAAATCTGTTTGGATCACTTTAGCAGCCTTATCAAGTTGCTTGTTGTTTTGATGCTCCTCCGTGCCTCAGCTCTTGGGTACGTGAGTATCTACATGATGTACCTTTACACCTAGTTTCTCTAGCCGGGCCACAATATCTCACCACAATGTGGCAGCCCAAATGGCTTTACCTCTGTGCTATCAGTTGTTCGGTTTCCATTGCTTTAACCACTCCCCACCAAAGCTTTTGCTAAAATCCATGAGTCAGTATAGAGATAAAGTACTGGCCACTTTTCTCATTCTCCAATGTCTAAAGCCAACTGGATCGCTTTCACTTCTGCAAATTAGCTCGATTTACCTTTTTCTTCAGTCATCTCTGCGACTTGTCATGTATGACTTGTTTAATTTTCTAAAAGGCTTGTCATTTCTTAGGGTCCCACTTAAAACTGGGGGTTTTTTGGGCCAGTTCATCAAGAGGTCTCACGATTTGACTGTAGCCAGGAATATGCATTCTCCAGAAGAAAGCCTGTGTTTCCTTTCTGTCAGTTGGTGAGGACATTGCTGCTATTTTGTTGATCACATTTAATGGGACTTAGCGACGCCCATCTTTCCATTTAATTTCTAAAGAGTGGACCTCTCCCTGCAGGTCTCTTGACCTTGCTTCGCTTTATAGCAAAACCAGCTGTCAAAAGAATTTTTATTATTTTTCTCACTTTTCTCAAAAACTTCCTGTTACCCCACACATTGATGTCATCGATGTATTGCAGGTTTTCCGGAGCTCCACCCTTCTCCAGTGCAGTCTGGATCAGTCCATGGCAAATGGTAGGGCTGTGTTTCCACCCTTGGGGCAGTCGATTCCAAGTGTATTGGAGGCCCCTCCAGGAAAAAGCGAACTGGGGCCTGCACGCTGCTGCTAAAGGAATAGACAAAAACACATTAGCAATATCAATTGTGACATATCAATTAGGTGCCTTTTTTTCCAGTTCATATCGCAACTCAAACATATCTGGTAAGGCACCACTGAGTGGTGGTTTAACCTCACTTAGGCCATGATAGTGCACTGTTAATCTCCATTCGTTGTTAGCCTTTCGCACAGGCCATATAGGACTATTAAAGGGTCAATGAGTTTTGCTGATAATTCTTTGATTTTTCCAGTTGTCGGATCAGCTTGTGTATGGGAATCACAGTCTCAGTTGGTACGATTTTGTCATTGATGCACTGTGGTGTTAGCAATTGGCACCTGTTGCTCTTCAGCCTTCAGCAATCCAACAGCATATGAAGGAGTTAAAGCTGCTTCAGAAGTGATAGGTACTGAAGCAGAGCTCCTCTTAGCGCCCTGATTACCAGTACTTGGCTGGATGTTCAAGGGTAAAGTCTCTGTTATTGCCATACCAAAGGCCAACTTATACTCTTTAGGGTCTTTAAAATACCTCTTTTAAGTCAGTCTATGCCCAGGATGCATGGTGCATTATGTCCAATTACAATGCGATGCTTTTCCCCATTTATTCCTGGTTAGGCTCACTTCAGCCTCCACAACATTCAATTCTTGAGATTCCCCCGTCACTTCAGAAATAGTGACGGAATCTGTCCCTTTATGATTCAATGGCAACAAGGTGTACTGCACACCGGTATCTACAAGGGTTTTATACTTTCATGGTTCTCTTGTGCCAGGACATCAAACACACACAGTTCAATAAAGTTGGTTATCCCTCTCCTCCACCTGACTGGAGGCAGGGCCACTCTAATTTGGAACACAGTACCCATCAAGGAATGGGTTTGCTTGGAGCACAGAGGGTTGAGACCAATCCTGCTTACTCATGTCTTGTACTTAGGAATTAGGTTCCCGTCCACTGGAGACTGGAGCAACATTTCCCTGAATGAAACTCTATGTGACTTTGCTTTTAACTCATGAAATCATGATTTTAGGGCAGCAGTAGGTTTTCCATCCCATCTCCTCATGTCATCTACATGATCACACAGGAAAAACCACAGGATGTGTAGTGGTGTTTGCTGGCTCTCTTGGGCTGGTTTTGTAGGAGGATGTCTTTTCTTAATGACGGAGAAACAGGTCTGTGAGAAGGAGGATTTATCTGTCCTGGGAGACAGTTCATCAAACATATTTTCTGACAGTTTCTCCAGAACTGAGATGCAGGCCTCCAAAGGCCGAGAGAGAGAGACCGTCTTCATACTGTCAGAATTTGTCAACCACTTCACTCACTGTTGTATTACTAGTAGTTTCTCCCCAAACCATTGCTGACAATGTGTGAGAATACGTCTGTGGGGCACTCTGCACAAACTTCCACAACATAACTCAGTGACATGGCAAGCCATCAGGGTCTGTAATTGAACGCCATGTGCTATAGATGCACAGTCAGTTCTCTCAGGTACTTAATATCTTTCTCCACAGTATTCCATCTGCTTGGGCAGCATTCGATTTAATCTTTATAGGGATACCTGCCCCTTACAGCTGACAAGAGTTGTCTCCAGAGGCTAAGGATCTTTGTCTATTTCCAAAGTGCCTTGGGGTCCTATCAACCTTACCAATCGAAAACCAATCACCCTCATCTACTTTAATGCCCATCCTAATACTTACATTCTCAGCCTGTGAAGCAGGCACGGGCCTAGCAGTACTAGTAACCTCCACATGAACCCACGGCTCCGACCACCTCCATAACCTAAATCTCCTAGAATGCTAAAAATTATTTTACCAAAAATTATACTCATCCCCACAGCCATTTTATCAACCCAAAAATCCCTATGGATGCACATTATCACATAATGGTAGGGATGATCCAGGTAACTACAGACCTGTCAGCCTGACCTCGGTTCCAGGCAAAATTATGGAACGGATAATCCTGGGCGCGATCATGCGGCACCTGCAGAATGAGGGAGAGATCAGGCCCAGCCAGCATGGTTTTAGGAGGGGCAGGTCCTGCCTGACCAACCTGATCTCCTTTTACAACCATGTGACTCGCTTGCTGCATGAGAGGAAGGCTGTGGATGTGGTGTACCTGGACTTCAGCAAGGCCTTTGACACTGTCTCCCACAGCAGACTCCTGGAGAAGCTGGCAGCCCGTGGCTTGGACAGGAATGTTCTGTGCTGGGTTAGGAATTGGTTGGATGGCTGAGCCCAAAGGGTGGTAGTGAATGGTGTCCCATCCAGCTGGCGGCCGGTCACTAGTGGCGTCCCCCAGGGTTCGGTGCTGGGCCCGGTCCTGTTTAATATCTTCATTGATGATCTGGATGAGGGGATCGAGTCCTTCATCAGCAAGTTCGCAGATGACACCAAGCTGGGAGGAAGTGTCGATCTGCTAAAAGGTAGGAGGGCCCTACAGAGGGACCTTGACAGGCTGGAGAGATGGGCTGACTCCAATAGCATGAGGTTTAACAAGTCCAAATGCCGGGTCCTACACTTTGGACACAACAACCCTATGTAGACTGGGTGCAGAGTGGCTGGAGAGTAGTCAGGCAGGAGTTGGACTCTTCTCTCAGGCGACCAGTGACAGAACGAGAGGACACGGTCTCAAGCTTCGCCAGGGGAGGTTTAGTATTGACATTAGGAAGAAATTCTTCACTGAGAGAGTAATTGTTCATTGGAATGCGTTGCCTAGGGAGGTGGTCGAGTCACCATCCTTGGAGGTGTTCAAAGAGAAATTGGATGAGGCACTTAATGACATGGTGTAGTTGACAAGTAGGAGTAGGTGTTGGGTCATAGGTTGCACTCTATGATCTCAAAGGTCTTTTCCAACCTTACGATACTGTGATACTATGATATATAGCCTACTAATCGCTACCATCAGCCTACATTGACTAACCCCCACATACTTCCCCCACAAAAAGCTAACCCAATGAACAGGCATCGACGAAATCTCATCCCCTCATGCTGATTACTCTCCCTCATAATCATAGCAAGCCAAAACCACCTCCATCATGAAACCCCCCCAAGACGAAAACGAACCTTCATAACAACACTAATCATAATTCAAACACTTATTATCCTAGCCTTCTCAACCACAGAGCTAACAGTATTTTACATTGCATTCGAAACAACCCTCATCCCCACCTTAATCCTCATCACCCGATGAGGCAACCAACCAGAACGCCTGAGCACCGGCATCTATCTTCTATTCTACACACTAATCAGTTCTCTCCCACTACTAGTCACAATCCTTTACCTTCACACACACACACATTGGGACCCTCCATTTAACAATACTAAACCTAACTAACTCCTCACTATCCACCTCATGAACCAACATCCTATCAGGAACAGCCCTACTAATGGCATTTATAGTAAAAGCACCTCTACACGGTCTACACCTATGACTGCCCAAAGCATATGTAGAAGCCCCAATACTCCTACCCGCTCTACTCCTCAAACTAGGAGGGTATGGCATTATACAAATCACCATCCTCATATCCCCCCCTATCAAACCTTCTACAATACCCAGCATTCCACTAGCTCAAGGATGGCCTTGGTTTCTATAGGAATAAGTACAAGCTATGGCCTTTCTGCATACCAGTGTCCCATGTTATCACTTCTAGAGAGAAATGCTGTCTGAAAAACATGCAATTAACTTTCAGAAAATTAAGCTACTTACACAAAACTTACTTGAAGTTAGAAAACCGATTCTACCTTAGCTCAAACCAGAGCATTCTACCCCTTATTCCAAACCATTTACATTATGCTCATGTTACCGATACTTATGTCTTCAAATATATATATATATTTACACAGACATATAGATTGCTAATCCATGATTTATCCACACAAAAGTTTGTTAACGTTATGATTATGGGTGTCCGTCCATTACAGCAATCTCTCAGGGCAAAAAGAATGGTGTGAGGTTTCATCATGATTAGTGCACACAGGCTGCAGATTAGAGATGTCAACCTTGAGAAGGTTACAGGACACTACATGATGAAAATAGCTCAGTATCCTGAAAAATACTTCGTAATTGCTTTTAGTACAGCTATTGGTTCAGCATTCTCACACAGAGTCAGATTTCCTTGAAGTACACATTGAACTTCACCATCCTTCAGCATTACCCACCAAGTGTGTTCAGATCCTTGAGCAAAAGCAACTCCAGAAATGGGTTTGCCTTTGCCCAAAGCAGGAGAGACCCAGTTTTCCTCAGCAAATTCCTTTCACGCACCACAGGGACTTTATCCCCTTCCACCATATGAAGAAGGTCTGATTGAGCAGGACCAGCTAGATTGGTAGATCCTCTGGTATTAACTAACAAGGTGGCTTCTGCCAAATGCTTATCTCAGTTTTTAAATGTTCCATCTCCCGTTGCTTTCAGGATAGTTTTTAATAGTCCATTCAATGCCATGTTCTTTGGCTCAGGTATCTATGAAATTGTTTTTGAAATTAGTCCCATTGTCTGACTCAGTTCTTTCTGGAGTTCCATGACACCACAAAATTTTATTTTCAAGGTCTAGGATAGTGTTACAGGCAGTCGCATGGGGCACAGGATATGTTTCTAGCCATTTGGTGGTTGTTTCCACCCTTGTAAGCACATAGCGTTTGCCCTGGTGGGTTTAAGGGAGTATGATGCAGTTAATTTTCCAGGCCTACCCCTACTTATATTTCAATCATAATTCTCCATGCCCAAAAGGTTTTAACTGTTCAGCTTGTTTTATTGCGGCCCATGTTTCACAATTGTGGATAAGTTGTGCAATACTGTCCATGGTTAAATCCACTCCTTGGTCACGGGCCCATTTGTATCTTGCATCCCTTCCTTGATGACCTGAAGTGTCATGGGCCCAACAAACTAGAAATAATTCACCTTTGTGTTGCCAGTCCAAATCTGTTTGGATCACTTTAGCAGCCTTATCAAGTTGCTTGTTGTTTTGATGCTCCTCCGTGCCTCAGCTCTTGGGTACGTGAGTATCTACATGATGTACCTTTACACCTAGTTTCTCTAGCCGGGCCACAATATCTCACCACAATGTGGCAGCCCAAATGGCTTTACCTCTGTGCTATCAGTTGTTCGGTTTCCATTGCTTTAACCACTCCCCACCAAAGCTTTTGCTAAAATCCATGAGTCAGTATAGAGATAAAGTACTGGCCACTTTTCTCATTCTCCAATGTCTAAAGCCAACTGGATCGCTTTCACTTCTGCAAATTAGCTCGATTTACCTTTTTCTTCAGTCATCTCTGCGACTTGTCATGTATGACTTGTTTAATTTTCTAAAAGGCTTGTCATTTCTTAGGGTCCCACTTAAAACTGGGGGTTTTTTGGGCCAGTTCATCAAGAGGTCTCACGATTTGACTGTAGCCAGGAATATGCATTCTCCAGAAGAAAGCCTGTGTTTCCTTTCTGTCAGTTGGTGAGGACATTGCTGCTATTTTGTTGATCACATTTAATGGGACTTAGCGACGCCCATCTTTCCATTTAATTTCTAAAGAGTGGACCTCTCCCTGCAGGTCTCTTGACCTTGCTTCGCTTTATAGCAAAACCAGCTGTCAAAAGAATTTTTATTATTTTTCTCACTTTTCTCAAAAACTTCCTGTTACCCCACACATTGATGTCATCGATGTATTGCAGGTTTTCCGGAGCTCCACCCTTCTCCAGTGCAGTCTGGATCAGTCCATGGCAAATGGTAGGGCTGTGTTTCCACCCTTGGGGCAGTCGATTCCAAGTGTATTGGAGGCCCCTCCAGGAAAAAGCGAACTGGGGCCTGCACGCTGCTGCTAAAGGAATAGACAAAAACACATTAGCAATATCAATTGTGACATATCAATTAGGTGCCTTTTTTTCCAGTTCATATCGCAACTCAAACATATCTGGTAAGGCACCACTGAGTGGTGGTTTAACCTCACTTAGGCCATGATAGTGCACTGTTAATCTCCATTCGTTGTTAGCCTTTCGCACAGGCCATATAGGACTATTAAAGGGTCAATGAGTTTTGCTGATAATTCTTTGATTTTTCCAGTTGTCGGATCAGCTTGTGTATGGGAATCACAGTCTCAGTTGGTACGATTTTGTCATTGATGCACTGTGGTGTTAGCAATTGGCACCTGTTGCTCTTCAGCCTTCAGCAATCCAACAGCATATGAAGGAGTTAAAGCTGCTTCAGAAGTGATAGGTACTGAAGCAGAGCTCCTCTTAGCGCCCTGATTACCAGTACTTGGCTGGATGTTCAAGGGTAAAGTCTCTGTTATTGCCATACCAAAGGCCAACTTATACTCTTTAGGGTCTTTAAAATACCTCTTTTAAGTCAGTCTATGCCCAGGATGCATGGTGCATTATGTCCAATTACAATGCGATGCTTTTCCCCATTTATTCCTGGTTAGGCTCACTTCAGCCTCCACAACATTCAATTCTTGAGATTCCCCCGTCACTTCAGAAATAGTGACGGAATCTGTCCCTTTATGATTCAATGGCAACAAGGTGTACTGCACACCGGTATCTACAAGGGTTTTATACTTTCATGGTTCTCTTGTGCCAGGACATCAAACACACACAGTTCAATAAAGTTGGTTATCCCTCTCCTCCACCTGACTGGAGGAAGGGCCACTCTAATTTGGAACACAGTACCCATCAAGGAATGGGTTTGCTTGGAGCACAGAGGGTTGAGACCAATCCTGCTTACTCATGTCTTGTACTTAGGAATTAGGTTCCCGTCCACTGGAGACTGGAGCAACATTTCCCTGAATGAAACTCTATGTGACTTTGCTTTTAACTCATGAAATCATGATTTTAGGGCAGCAGTAGGTTTTCCATCCCATCTCCTCATGTCATCTACATGATCACACAGGAAAAACCACAGGATGTGTAGTGGTGTTTGCTGGCTCTCTTGGGCTGGTTTTGTAGGAGGATGTCTTTTCTTAATGACGGAGAAACAGGTCTGTGAGAAGGAGGATTTATCTGTCCTGGGAGACAGTTCATCAAACATTTTTTCTGACAGTTTCTCCAGAACTGAGATGCAGGCCTCCAAAGGCCGAGAGAGAGAGACCGTCTTCATACTGTCAGAATTTGTCAACCACTTCACTCACTGTTGTATTACTAGTAGTTTCTCCCCAAACCATTGCTGACAATGTGTGAGAATACGTCTGTGGGGCACTCTGCACAAACTTCCACAACATAACTCAGTGACATGGCAAGCCATCAGGGTCTGTAATTGAACGCCATGTGCTATAGATGCACAGTCAGTTCTCTCAGGTACTTAATATCTTTCTCCACAGTATTCCATCTGCTTGGGCAGCATTCGATTTAATCTTTATAGGGATACCTGCCCCTTACAGCTGACAAGAGTTGTCTCCAGAGGCTAAGGATCTTTGTCTATTTCCAAAGTGCCTTGGGGTCCTATCAACCTTACCAATCGAAAACCAATCACCCTCATCTACTTTAATGCCCATCCTAATACTTACATTCTCAGCCTGTGAAGCAGGCACGGGCCTAGCAGTACTAGTAACCTCCACATGAACCCACGGCTCCGACCACCTCCATAACCTAAATCTCCTAGAATGCTAAAAATTATTTTACCAAAAATTATACTCATCCCCACAGCCATTTTATCAACCCAAAAATCCCTATGGATGCACATTATCACATAATGGTAGGGATGATCCAGGTAACTACAGACCTGTCAGCCTGACCTCGGTTCCAGGCAAAATTATGGAACGGATAATCCTGGGCGCGATCATGCGGCACCTGCAGAATGAGGGAGAGATCAGGCCCAGCCAGCATGGTTTTAGGAGGGGCAGGTCCTGCCTGACCAACCTGATCTCCTTTTACAACCATGTGACTCGCTTGCTGCATGAGAGGAAGGCTGTGGATGTGGTGTACCTGGACTTCAGCAAGGCCTTTGACACTGTCTCCCACAGCAGACTCCTGGAGAAGCTGGCAGCCCGTGGCTTGGACAGGAATGTTCTGTGCTGGGTTAGGAATTGGTTGGATGGCTGAGCCCAAAGGGTGGTAGTGAATGGTGTCCCATCCAGCTGGCGGCCGGTCACTAGTGGCGTCCCCCAGGGTTCGGTGCTGGGCCCGGTCCTGTTTAATATCTTCATTGATGATCTGGATGAGGGGATCGAGTCCTTCATCAGCAAGTTCGCAGATGACACCAAGCTGGGAGGAAGTGTCGATCTGCTAAAAGGTAGGAGGGCCCTACAGAGGGACCTTGACAGGCTGGAGAGATGGGCTGACTCCAATAGCATGAGGTTTAACAAGTCCAAATGCCGGGTCCTACACTTTGGACACAACAACCCTATGTAGACTGGGTGCAGAGTGGCTGGAGAGTAGTCAGGCAGGAGTTGGACTCTTCTCTCAGGCGACCAGTGACAGAACGAGAGGACACGGTCTCAAGCTTCGCCAGGGGAGGTTTAGTATTGACATTAGGAAGAAATTCTTCACTGAGAGAGTAATTGTTCATTGGAATGCGTTGCCTAGGGAGGTGGTCGAGTCACCATCCTTGGAGGTGTTCAAAGAGAAATTGGATGAGGCACTTAATGACATGGTGTAGTTGACAAGTAGGAGTAGGTGTTGGGTCATAGGTTGCACTCTATGATCTCAAAGGTCTTTTCCAACCTTACGATACTGTGATACTATGATATATAGCCTACTAATCGCTACCATCAGCCTACATTGACTAACCCCCACATACTTCCCCCACAAAAAGCTAACCCAATGAACAGGCATCGACGAAATCTCATCCCCTCATGCTGATTACTCTCCCTCATAATCATAGCAAGCCAAAACCACCTCCATCATGAAACCCCCCCAAGACGAAAACGAACCTTCATAACAACACTAATCATAATTCAAACACTTATTATCCTAGCCTTCTCAACCACAGAGCTAACAGTATTTTACATTGCATTCGAAACAACCCTCATCCCCACCTTAATCCTCATCACCCGATGAGGCAACCAACCAGAACGCCTGAGCACCGGCATCTATCTTCTATTCTACACACTAATCAGTTCTCTCCCACTACTAGTCACAATCCTTTACCTTCACACACACACACATTGGGACCCTCCATTTAACAATACTAAACCTAACTAACTCCTCACTATCCACCTCATGAACCAACATCCTATCAGGAACAGCCCTACTAATGGCATTTATAGTAAAAGCACCTCTACACGGTCTACACCTATGACTGCCCAAAGCATATGTAGAAGCCCCAATACTCCTACCCGCTCTACTCCTCAAACTAGGAGGGTATGGCATTATACAAATCACCATCCTCATATCCCCCCCTATCAAACCTTCTACAATACCCAGCATTCCACTAGCTCAAGGATGGCCTTGGTTTCTATAGGAATAAGTACAAGCTATGGCCTTTCTGCATACCAGTGTCCCATGTTATCACTTCTAGAGAGAAATGCTGTCTGAAAAACATGCAATTAACTTTCAGAAAATTAAGCTACTTACACAAAACTTACTTGAAGTTAGAAAACCGATTCTACCTTAGCTCAAACCAGAGCATTCTACCCCTTATTCCAAACCATTTACATTATGCTCATGTTACCGATACTTATGTCTTCAAATATATATATATATTTACACAGACATATAGATTGCTAATCCATGATTTATCCACACAAAAGTTTGTTAACGTTATGATTATGGGTGTCCGTCCATTACAGCAATCTCTCAGGGCAAAAAGAATGGTGTGAGGTTTCATCATGATTAGTGCACACAGGCTGCAGATTAGAGATGTCAACCTTGAGAAGGTTACAGGACACTACATGATGAAAATAGCTCAGTATCCTGAAAAATACTTCGTAATTGCTTTTAGTACAGCTATTGGTTCAGCATTCTCACACAGAGTCAGATTTCCTTGAAGTACACATTGAACTTCACCATCCTTCAGCATTACCCACCAAGTGTGTTCAGATCCTTGAGCAAAAGCAACTCCAGAAATGGGTTTGCCTTTGCCCAAAGCAGGAGAGACCCAGTTTTCCTCAGCAAATTCCTTTCACGCACCACAGGGACTTTATCCCCTTCCACCATATGAAGAAGGTCTGATTGAGCAGGACCAGCTAGATTGGTAGATCCTCTGGTATTAACTAACAAGGTGGCTTCTGCCAAATGCTTATCTCAGTTTTTAAATGTTCCATCTCCCGTTGCTTTCAGGATAGTTTTTAATAGTCCATTCAATGCCATGTTCTTTGGCTCAGGTATCTATGAAATTGTTTTTGAAATTAGTCCCATTGTCTGACTCAGTTCTTTCTGGAGTTCCATGACACCACAAAATTTTATTTTCAAGGTCTAGGATAGTGTTACAGGCAGTCGCATGGGGCACAGGATATGTTTCTAGCCATTTGGTGGTTGTTTCCACCCTTGTAAGCACATAGCGTTTGCCCTGGTGGGTTTAAGGGAGTATGATGCAGTTAATTTTCCAGGCCTACCCCTACTTATATTTCAATCATAATTCTCCATGCCCAAAAGGTTTTAACTGTTCAGCTTGTTTTATTGCGGCCCATGTTTCACAATTGTGGATAAGTTGTGCAATACTGTCCATGGTTAAATCCACTCCTTGGTCACGGGCCCATTTGTATCTTGCATCCCTTCCTTGATGACCTGAAGTGTCATGGGCCCAACAAACTAGAAATAATTCACCTTTGTGTTGCCAGTCCAAATCTGTTTGGATCACTTTAGCAGCCTTATCAAGTTGCTTGTTGTTTTGATGCTCCTCCGTGCCTCAGCTCTTGGGTACGTGAGTATCTACATGATGTACCTTTACACCTAGTTTCTCTAGCCGGGCCACAATATCTCACCACAATGTGGCAGCCCAAATGGCTTTACCTCTGTGCTATCAGTTGTTCGGTTTCCATTGCTTTAACCACTCCCCACCAAAGCTTTTGCTAAAATCCATGAGTCAGTATAGAGATAAAGTACTGGCCACTTTTCTCATTCTCCAATGTCTAAAGCCAACTGGATCGCTTTCACTTCTGCAAATTAGCTCGATTTACCTTTTTCTTCAGTCATCTCTGCGACTTGTCATGTATGACTTGTTTAATTTTCTAAAAGGCTTGTCATTTCTTAGGGTCCCACTTAAAACTGGGGGTTTTTTGGGCCAGTTCATCAAGAGGTCTCACGATTTGACTGTAGCCAGGAATATGCATTCTCCAGAAGAAAGCCTGTGTTTCCTTTCTGTCAGTTGGTGAGGACATTGCTGCTATTTTGTTGATCACATTTAATGGGACTTAGCGACGCCCATCTTTCCATTTAATTTCTAAAGAGTGGACCTCTCCCTGCAGGTCTCTTGACCTTGCTTCGCTTTATAGCAAAACCAGCTGTCAAAAGAATTTTTATTATTTTTCTCACTTTTCTCAAAAACTTCCTGTTACCCCACACATTGATGTCATCGATGTATTGCAGGTTTTCCGGAGCTCCACCCTTCTCCAGTGCAGTCTGGATCAGTCCATGGCAAATGGTAGGGCTGTGTTTCCACCCTTGGGGCAGTCGATTCCAAGTGTATTGGAGGCCCCTCCAGGAAAAAGCGAACTGGGGCCTGCACGCTGCTGCTAAAGGAATAGACAAAAACACATTAGCAATATCAATTGTGACATATCAATTAGGTGCCTTTTTTTCCAGTTCATATCGCAACTCAAACATATCTGGTAAGGCACCACTGAGTGGTGGTTTAACCTCACTTAGGCCATGATAGTGCACTGTTAATCTCCATTCGTTGTTAGCCTTTCGCACAGGCCATATAGGACTATTAAAGGGTCAATGAGTTTTGCTGATAATTCTTTGATTTTTCCAGTTGTCGGATCAGCTTGTGTATGGGAATCACAGTCTCAGTTGGTACGATTTTGTCATTGATGCACTGTGGTGTTAGCAATTGGCACCTGTTGCTCTTCAGCCTTCAGCAATCCAACAGCATATGAAGGAGTTAAAGCTGCTTCAGAAGTGATAGGTACTGAAGCAGAGCTCCTCTTAGCGCCCTGATTACCAGTACTTGGCTGGATGTTCAAGGGTAAAGTCTCTGTTATTGCCATACCAAAGGCCAACTTATACTCTTTAGGGTCTTTAAAATACCTCTTTTAAGTCAGTCTATGCCCAGGATGCATGGTGCATTATGTCCAATTACAATGCGATGCTTTTCCCCATTTATTCCTGGTTAGGCTCACTTCAGCCTCCACAACATTCAATTCTTGAGATTCCCCCGTCACTTCAGAAATAGTGACGGAATCTGTCCCTTTATGATTCAATGGCAACAAGGTGTACTGCACACCGGTATCTACAAGGGTTTTATACTTTCATGGTTCTCTTGTGCCAGGACATCAAACACACACAGTTCAATAAAGTTGGTTATCCCTCTCCTCCACCTGACTGGAGGAAGGGCCACTCTAATTTGGAACACAGTACCCATCAAGGAATGGGTTTGCTTGGAGCACAGAGGGTTGAGACCAATCCTGCTTACTCATGTCTTGTACTTAGGAATTAGGTTCCCGTCCACTGGAGACTGGAGCAACATTTCCCTGAATGAAACTCTATGTGACTTTGCTTTTAACTCATGAAATCATGATTTTAGGGCAGCAGTAGGTTTTCCATCCCATCTCCTCATGTCATCTACATGATCACACAGGAAAAACCACAGGATGTGTAGTGGTGTTTGCTGGCTCTCTTGGGCTGGTTTTGTAGGAGGATGTCTTTTCTTAATGACGGAGAAACAGGTCTGTGAGAAGGAGGATTTATCTGTCCTGGGAGACAGTTCATCAAACATTTTTTCTGACAGTTTCTCCAGAACTGAGATGCAGGCCTCCAAAGGCCGAGAGAGAGAGACCGTCTTCATACTGTCAGAATTTGTCAACCACTTCACTCACTGTTGTATTACTAGTAGTTTCTCCCCAAACCATTGCTGACAATGTGTGAGAATACGTCTGTGGGGCACTCTGCACAAACTTCCACAACATAACTCAGTGACATGGCAAGCCATCAGGGTCTGTAATTGAACGCCATGTGCTATAGATGCACAGTCAGTTCTCTCAGGTACTTAATATCTTTCTCCACAGTATTCCATCTGCTTGGGCAGCATTCGATTTAATCTTTATAGGGATACCTGCCCCTTACAGCTGACAAGAGTTGTCTCCAGAGGCTAAGGATCTTTGTCTATTTCCAAAGTGCCTTGGGGTCCTATCAACCTTACCAATCGAAAACCAATCACCCTCATCTACTTTAATGCCCATCCTAATACTTACATTCTCAGCCTGTGAAGCAGGCACGGGCCTAGCAGTACTAGTAACCTCCACATGAACCCACGGCTCCGACCACCTCCATAACCTAAATCTCCTAGAATGCTAAAAATTATTTTACCAAAAATTATACTCATCCCCACAGCCATTTTATCAACCCAAAAATCCCTATGGATGCACATTATCACATAATGGTAGGGATGATCCAGGTAACTACAGACCTGTCAGCCTGACCTCGGTTCCAGGCAAAATTATGGAACGGATAATCCTGGGCGCGATCATGCGGCACCTGCAGAATGAGGGAGAGATCAGGCCCAGCCAGCATGGTTTTAGGAGGGGCAGGTCCTGCCTGACCAACCTAATCTCCTTTTACAACCATGTGACTCGCTTGCTGCATGAGAGGAAGGCTGTGGATGTGGTGTACCTGGACTTCAGCAAGGCCTTTGACACCGTCTCCCACAGCAGACTCCTGGAGAAGCTGGCAGCCCGTGGCTTGGACGGGAATGTTCTGTGCTGGGTTAGGAATTGGTTGGATGGCCGAGCCCAAAGGGTGGTAGTGAATGGTGTCCCATCCAGCTGGCGGCCGTCACTAGTGGCGTCCCCAGGGTTCGGTGCTGGGCCCGGTCCTGTTTAATATCTTCATTGATGATCTGGATGAGGGGATCGAGTCCTTCATCAGCAAGTTCGCAGATGACACCAAGCTGGGAGGAAGTGTCGATCTGCTAAAAGGTAGGAGGGCCCTACAGAGGGACCTTGACAGGCTGGAGAGATGGGCTGACTCCAATAGCATGAGGTTTAACAAGTCCAAATGCCGGGTCCTACACTTTGGACACAACAACCCTATGTAGACTGGGTGCAGAGTGGCTGGAGAGTAGTCAGGCAGGAGTTGGACTCTTCTCTCAGGCGACCAGTGACAGAACGAGAGGACACGGTCTCAAGCTTCGCCAGGGGAGGTTTAGTATTGACATTAGGAAGAAATTCTTCACTGAGAGAGTAATTGTTCATTGGAATGCGTTGCCTAGGGAGGTGGTCGAGTCACCATCCTTGGAGGTGTTCAAAGAGAAATTGGATGAGGCACTTAATGACATGGTGTAGTTGACAAGTAGGAGTAGGTGTTGGGTCATAGGTTGCACTCTATGATCTCAAAGGTCTTTTCCAACCTTACGATACTGTGATACTATGATATATAGCCTACTAATCGCTACCATCAGCCTACATTGACTAACCCCCACATACTTCCCCCACAAAAAGCTAACCCAATGAACAGGCATCGACGAAATCTCATCCCCTCATGCTGATTACTCTCCCTCATAATCATAGGCAAGCCAAAACCACCTCCTCATGAAACCCCCCCAAGACGAAAACGAACCTTCATAACAACACTAATCATAATTCAAACACTTATTATCCTAGCCTTCTCAACCACAGAGCTAACAGTATTTTACATTGCATTCGAAACAACCCTCATCCCCACCTTAATCCTCATCACCCGATGAGGCAACCAACCAGAACGCCTGAGCACCGGCATCTATCTTCTATTCTACACACTAATCAGTTCTCTCCCACTACTAGTCACAATCCTTTACCTTCACACACACACACATTGGGACCCTCCATTTAACAATACTAAACCTAACTAACTCCTCACTATCCACCTCATGAACCAACATCCTATCAGGAACAGCCCTACTAATGGCATTTATAGTAAAAGCACCTCTACACGGTCTACACCTATGACTGCCCAAAGCATATGTAGAAGCCCCAATACTCCTACCCGCTCTACTCCTCAAACTAGGAGGGTATGGCATTATACAAATCACCATCCTCATATCCCCCCCTATCAAACCTTCTACAATACCCAGCATTCCACTAGCTCAAGGATGGCCTTGGTTTCTATAGGAATAAGTACAAGCTATGGCCTTTCTGCATACCAGTGTCCCATGTTATCACTTCTAGAGAGAAATGCTGTCTGAAAAACTTGCAATTAACTTTCAGAAAAATTAAGCTACTTACACAAAACTTACTTGAAGTTAGAAAACCGATCCTACCTTAGCTCAAACCAGAGCATTCTACCCCTTATTCCAAACCATTTACATTATGCTCATGTTACCGATACTTATGTCTTCAAATATATATATTTACACAGACATATAGATTGCTAATCCATGATTTATCCACACAAAAGTTTGTTAACGTTATGATTATGGGTGTCCGTCCATTACAGCAATCTCTCAGGGCAAAAAGAATGGTGTGAGGTTTCATCATGATTAGTGCACACAGG
>JAUMJM010000170.1:0-47613 GCA_033558235.1 Neomorphus geoffroyi
GGGATGGCGGGGAGCGGCCAATGGCAGCACGGAGGGGCGGGGACAAAGCGGGATGGCCAATGGCAGAACGCGGGGGAGCATTAGGGGAGGGGCCAATGGCAACGAGGAGGGTTGGATGGGGCGGAGCCAATGATAGCACGGAGGGGCGGAGTGACCAATGGCAGCGCGGAGGGGAGCGTGGCGGGAGGAGGGGGGAGGAGAGCGGCAGCGCGCCAATCGCAGGACAGAACAGTGGGAGGGTGGGCGGGGCGAGGGGGGCAGTGACCAATCAGAACTCGACAGGAGGGAGGAGAGGGAGGGGCGGTGCTCGCCGGGCTTGCGCCGATCACAAGTGAGGGACAGGGCGGGGGGGCGGGGCTAGGGGGAGCTGTCCAATCACAAAGCGAGCGGGGTGGGCGGGGGCGAAACCACATGGAACCAGGGCGGGGTTTGGGTGGGGAGGGACCTCGGAGCCCGTCCAGGTGTCCCAGGGACCCCTCCCCTGGGTCAGGGGGCTCCCAGCCCCATCCAACCCGGCCTTGGGCACCCCCAGGGGTGAACGACCTCCTGCTCCAGCCCTCGCATCATCTCCGTGGCCTCCTCTGGCCTCGCTCCAACAGCTCCAGGTCCTTCCTGTGCTCAGGACTCCAGAGCTGGACCCAGGGCTCCAGGTGGGGTCTCACAGAGCGGAGCAGAGGGGCAGAATCCCCTCCCTCCCCCTCTGCTCCCCCTGCTCTGGGTGCAGCCCAGGACACAGGGGGGTTCTGGGCTCTCCGTGCACTTTCCCGGCTCACGTGGAGCTTCTCCACCCCCAACACCCCAAGTTGTCCCCAGGGGCTGCTCCCACCCCCTTCTCCACCCAGCCTGGCGTTGGGTTTGGGATCCCCCCGACCCACCTGTTGTTCAATGGGATTTTCATGGCCAGACCCCTCACTGAGCCATAAATCATCATAATGGAGTTATCATAATAAAACCAACCTGTTTGCCTCAGCCTCACGCTTAAAAAAGGGAGATTCCGGTCTAAACTCAGCATCCTGGACAAGATTAAAGGGTCTTTGTGAGACAGGAACCCCAGGGGGGTTCAACAAGCTGGGCAAGATCACTCGTCCCAGCTCAACGTGCGCCGTAACCCGACAAGCTGAAGGATTTAATTTGTTCTAGCGGGACTGGCAGGGAAAGGGTTAATCTCCCTTGGGATTTCCCCCGTGAAATGGGGGGGAAATGAGGTCGTGGAGAGAGGAGGCAGGTGGGCAGCACGGCCGTGTATTGCGCGTCCGGGCACCGAGGTTTACAAAGCCGCAAGGACAGCGGGCGCGCGCGGCGCGAGCTCTTGGCGGCGATGGGCGACGGGGCCACCCCTCGGAGTGGCAGCGGTGACGATTGTCCCTGCTCAGCATCACCCAGCACGCTCCGTCCCATCACCCGGCGTCGATTCGGAGGTCCCGGCGGCATCGGCTGCTCCTCAATCCCATCCTGGGGTGGGAGAAGCGCGGTTCCCGTCCCCACGCGGGAGAAAAGCCGCTGCGGGGGGGTTAAAACCAGGAAAAGGCGGCGCTTCGGAACACGCGCACACGGAAAAGAAGCAGATCTGGAACCCCGGGACGAAGAGAGGGCGAGATACAAACGCCACCCCCGCCCCGGCTCGCCGGGAACGCCCCCGGAGCGGAAAATCCCAGCACTTAAATACAATTCATAAATATTAAATCGGGAAAAAAAACCATGGGGAATCGGGTTTCCTCCCTCCTGGTAAAAAAAAAGGAGAGAAAAGTGTCTCGTGTAGATGTTGGGGTGTTGGGAGCACCGGAGTCGGGTGGGGGTCCAGGAGGAGAAGGAGGATCCAGAAGAGTCGCTGGATCCAGGTGGAGGTGCAGGAGGAGAAGGGGATCCAGAAGAGTCGCTGGATGCAGGTGGAGGTGCAGGAGGAGGAGAGTGGAATCCAGAAGAGCTGCTGGATCCAGGTGGAGGTCCAGGAGGAGAAGGAGGATCCAGAAGAGTCGCTGGATCCAGGTGGAGGTCCAGGAGGAGAAGGAGGATCCAGAAGAGTCGCTGGATCCAGGTGGAGGTCCAGGAGGAGAAGGGGATCCAGAAGAGTCGCTGGATCCAGGTGGAGGTCCAGGAGGAGGAGGATCCAGCAGAGCTGGTGCAGGACACGTGAGCCGCTGGATCCAGTTGAAGGAGGAGAGGAGAATCCAGAAGAGTCGCTGGATCCAGGTGGAGGTGCAGGAGGAGAGGAGGATCCAGAAGAACCGCTGGATCCAGGTGGAGGTGCAGGAGGAGGAGAGTGGAATCCAGAAGAGTTGCTGGATCCAGGTGGAGGTCCAGGAGGAGAAGGAGGATCCAGAAGAGTCGCTGGATCCAGGTGGAGGTCCAGGAGGAGAAGGAGGATCCAGAAGAGTTGCTGGATCCAGGTGGAGGTCCAGGAGGAGAAGGAGGATCCAGAAGAGTCGCTGGATCCAGGTGGAGGTGCAGGAGGAGAGGAGGATCCAGAAGAACCGCTGGATCCAGGTGGAGGTGCAAGGAGAGGGGGATCCAGCAGAGCCAGGGCGGGCAGCTTCGACCTGATCTTCCTCCCACCTCATCCGTGTGGAAAGGTTCGAGAAGAGCCCTTGAGAAGCCAACCCTGTGCCCGCGGGCACCGTCCCGGCGCTCCCCTGTGCCCCCAGTAAGGCCATTCCGCTCCGTCTCGTGAAAAAAAAAAAAAAATCAGAAATTTCCTTTTTTTTTTTAAAAAAAACCAAAACAACCTATTTCTTAAAAAATATCAACCTGTGTCACAGCCACTTCCGAGGACTGGAAGGTGGGGAGAAACATCAACTCCGAAACATCAACTAAAAGCCACCCCTTCCTACATCACTACATTCCTCGTTTCCTTAGCAATCATTGCTAATTAGTATAGAAACCCCTTGCGCTACCGCAAGGGCAAGCTTTAAATTACCTTTTTTGATATATATATATATATATATAAAAAAAAAAGGGAGGGTTCCAACCCACCAGGAGGACGGGGAAGGGTCACTTCAGCTCTTTAAAAAACGCACTTAATGAAAATAACGATCAGTCCCAGCAAGCGGCGCCGGCAGCCGGCGCGGGGGCATCGGCACCGGCTCCATCCCTGCCCTCCAGCCGATTGTTCCGTTTCCAATCAGCCTCCAAAATGCTCCCCCCCCCCCTCAATGTGTTTTTGGTGGAGGCAGAAATCAGTCTTGGTTAGGGAGGAATCTGGTTTCAAGGCGCCGGGAGCACCGGTGGCGAGATATCAAAAGGGAGCTGAGCTATAAAAGAGGGAAGGGATTTGCAGGAGGTGCCGGGGAAGGGAGCGGAGCAGCTGGGTTTGGTCCGTTGGCTTAAGAAATACTTTAAAAAAGGTGCCCCCTGTTAAAGGTCTCCCTTCTCCTGCGACTCCGTGCAGGGACCAAAAGGGCTTCGTTTAAAAACCGGGGTCGAAACGATCCAAAAATCCTCCCTGATGTCTGAAAAGCTTCGCACATTCAAAATCCTCCGGGCGATTCTCCTCGTGCAGGAGGGAACGCGGAGGAGGATTCGGCAGCCGGGAGCGGGCGGAAGGGGTGAGGAGCTCATCCTTGGGCAGTGCAGCTCCTGCTCCCCCCTTTCTGCCTCTCCCCCTGCCTGGTGGCACTCTGAAAAATAACAAACCCTACTTCTTAAAGAAAAAAAAAAAGAAGACTAACTCTACTGCAGGACTAAAAAGAGCGATATGACCGAGTTCAGAGAAACGTTCCCATCCAAAACCGTTTGGAAATAGAAAATAAAGCCACGTTGCTCTGTGCCAGCCGCCCCGACGGGGCTCCGAGTGCCCTTTCTCCCCCAAAGGGTCGCCCGCTCCCGCCAGGTTTGTGGCGTTGGCATTGGAAGGAGCCAACTCCTGGCAAGTCAAATCCCTTTTCCAGCGGAGCCGTTCTTCCCCCTCCTTCCGGCTTCAAAGGAAAGAGGAGCAGGGATGCAGCGTGGGCTCTGCTGGGAGGAGACTCCAAGGCATCCGAGAGCATCCTCGTTAATCCCATCCCGCTACGTGTAGCTCAGCCTCCCCAGCTTGGAGGTTTCTGTCCACACGAGGTTTTCGTTTAGAAAGACAAAATACAATGAATCAGCAACAGGCGCTGAACGGTTGTCAAGACTCCAGAGAGCAGAGAACAATCCGGTTCCGGCGCGGCGGCCGCCGTGGTCGCTTCACTGCGAAGAGAAGAGAGGGGAGATGCTGGGGAGGGGTCTGGTTTCTGCCCCTTCTTGCAAGAGGAGGCAAAAAGCAGGGTTAGAGCCCAGCTGTGGTCAGGCACATCCCAACCCCCCACGTGGAAGCAGGGCAGGTGAAGTTTCAGCACCAGGACGAGCCCACTCAGCTTCACCCTGCTCTGCCTCCACCCCCAGACCCACTCTGGGCCCTCGGGGAAGTGGAATGGCTTGGCTTTGCCTCCTGCTTGTTTAATTTATGGTGTTTGGGGCAGCAGAGCCGCACTGAGAGCCTGAAATCATCAGCAGAGCCTGAAAACATCAGCAGAGCATCACTGAGAGCCTGAAAACATCAGCAGAGCCTGAAAACATCAGCAGAGCATCACTGAGAGCCTGAAAACATCAGCAGAGCCTGAAAACATCAGCAGAGCATCACTGAGAGCATGGAAACATCAGCAGAGCCCGAAAACATCAGCAGAGCATCACTGAGAGCCTGAAAACACCAGCAGAGCCTGAAAACATCAGCAGAGCCTGAAAACATCAGCAGAGCATCACTGAGAGCCTGAAAACATCAGCAGAGCCTGAAAACATCAGCAGAGCATCACTGAGAGCATGGAAACATCAGCAGAGCCTGAAAACACCAGCAGAGCATCACTGAGAGCCTGAAATCATCAGCAGAGCCTGAAAACATCAGCAGAGCATCACTGAGAGCATGGAAACATCAGCAGAGCCTGAAAACATCAGCAGAGCATCACTGAGAGCCTGAAAACATCAGCAGAGCCTGAAAACATCAGCAGAGCATCACTGAGAGCATGGAAACATCAGCAGAGCCTGAAAACATCAGCAGAGCATCACTGAGAGCCTGAAAACATCAGCAGAGCCTGAAAACATCAGCAGAGCATCACTGAGAGCCTGAAATCATCAGCAGAGCCTGAAAACATCAGCAGAGCATCACTGAGAGCATGGAAACATCAGCAGAGCCTGAAAACATCAGCAGAGCATCACTGAGAGCATGGAAACATCAGCAGAGCCTGAAAACATCAGCAGAGCATCACTGAGAGCATGGAAACATCAGCAGAGCCCGAAAACATCAGCAGAGCATCACTGAGAGCATGGAAACATCAGCAGAGCCTGAAAACATCAGCAGAGCATCACTGAGAGCATGGAAACATCAGCAGAGCATCACTGAGAGCACGAACGGTGCCTCACACAAGGCAGGCTGAGCTTTTCGCACACCAGAGGGAGACAGAACCTCTGCTCCTGCTCCACAGCTCCCACACCCAAGGAGGGAGCTCCTCCTGCAACATCCCGGGCCCGTCCGGAGCCGCTCCCCTGCTCCGGAGCAGGGTGGTACTCACAAAGCTGATCTCGGTCTCCTGCAGGTCCTCGAGCTGCTCTCTCAGCTCTGCCGAGTGCCCGGGTGCGGAGGGACCTGGGGAGCCGCTGCGGAAACAGAAAGGAGAGACCTGTAAAGCAGTTTTTAGAAAACCCTGCTGGGCCAGGGCACACCAAAAGAGCACCTAGAAAATCCCTCTCCCCGTGAGGGATTCAGGCACTCCAGGAGGCTGCGTGACCCAGCCCAGCAGCACCACTTGAGAGAAGTCTTGGAGAACCTCATCCACACAGAAACGGTCCTGGAGGACAACAGTCCCGCGGCAAAGAAACCACGAAGCATCGGAGCTTGGCGAGTCTCAGTTTGGAAAAGCCCCTGGGAAAGCTTTCAATGCTCTGAACGTGAGTTGGCAGCTGAGAGCCACCAGGACGCGTCGCCGAGGAGGCAACGGGGGTCACGGAGCAAGAGCTGCTTTACTGGAATCCCTCCTGCACTTCCCCTGCTTCTTTCGAAATCGACAGCTAAAAGGTTGCGCCCTGCTGCCCGAGGAACCCCGGCTATTGGAGAGTCAAGGGGTGGGTGGGAAGGGACCTCCAAGCCCACCCAGTCCCATGGGCAGGGACCCCTCCCACTGGATCAGGGGGCTCCGAGCCCCATCCAACCTGGCCTTGGGCACCTCCAGGGATGGGATCTGGGGGTTCTGGTTGATGGCAACTTAGAATCATGGAACCAAGGAACGGGTTGGGTTGGAGGAGACCTCCAAGCCCACCCAGATCCATGGGCAGAGACCCCTCCCACTGGATCAGGGGGCTCCAAGCCCCATCCAACCTGGCCTTGGGCCCCTCCAGGGATGGGGCAGCCACCACTGCTCTGGGCACCCTGGGCCAGGGCCTCCCCACCCTCACACAAAACATTTCTCCCCAAGATCTCAGCTCAGTCTCCCCTCTTGCAGCTCCAAACCGTTCCCCTCGTCCCATCCCTGCACTCCCTGAGCCAGAGCCCCTCCCTGCAGGTGAAAGAAGGACACGTGGCAACACTTGAGGCGGTGCTGCAAACGAGAGACCGAGGTTGTCACAGCCTGGATGAGGGGGTTGAGCTCCTGGTTCTTAAGGCAGAGCTGGAGTGGAACAAGCCCTGCCTTATCTCAAGCTCTGCTGGAGAGATTTGGGGTGAGACCATTCCTTTTTGTGATTACAGAGGGGTGGAAACCACCCCGCCCGGCCTGGTTGATGCTGTGGAGAGATAAACCCCACACCTTTTAAAGCCACTCACCGAGTGACGTTGTTATAAACCGACACTCCACAAATTCCTCCCCATCCTGTTCAGGGTTTGCAGAGCTTTAGGGATCTCCCAAGGTCGCCAAAGCGGATTTAAGCCTCTTACAACAGGGTTGATGGAGGGAGCTCAGCTCCCAAGGCCCCCCCGGAGGGGACAACGCCGCTCCATGCTCTCTCCTGGATTTCATGACCATCGTCCGGCACTTGGTGTGTGGTTTGTGGGCTGATGGTAGAGGGATGACCTCTGGAATTGCTGGGTTTGAGTGACCTGACTGCCCAGAACCTCTGGAACCACTGGGTTTGAGCAACTTGACCGCACAGAACCTCTGGAACCACTGGGTTTGAGCGACCTGACCGCCCAGAACCTCTGGAATTGCTGGGTTTGAGCAACTTGACCGCCCAGAACCTCTGGAACGGCTGGGTTTGAGCGACCTGACCGCCCAGAACCTCTGGAACCGCTGGGTTTGAGCAACTTGACCGCACAGAACCTCTGGAATTGCGGGGTTTGAGCGACCTGACCGCACAGAACCTCTGGAATTGCTGGGTTTGAGCAACTTGACCGCACAGAACCTCTGGAATTGCGGGGTCTGAGCAACCTGACCGCCCAGAACCTCTGGAACTGCTGGGTTTGAGCGACCTGACTGCACAGAACCTCTGGAATTGCGGGGTTTGAGCGACCTGACCGCACAGAACATCTGGAATTGCGGGGTTTGAGCGACCTGACCACACAGAACCTCTGGAACCGCTGGGTTTGAGCGACCCAACTGCGAGACTGAATCCCAGTGAGCCCAGCCAGGATAAGGTTTCAGGCAAGGTGTGGTTCCTCCCCTCACCTAGACATGAAGATGCCGGGAGCTGCTCCAGGCAAATCCTTTGCTGAGCTGTCAGCTTTATGCACCTGCACGCCCACTGACCTACGTGGAGATCGAAGGAGAGAGACTGGCAGTTAAGAAAGCAAAAGGAACCCCTCCGGCATGCCGAGGCGCTGAACAGGAGCAGCTCTGGTTGAGGATCCCTCCCAAGAAGTTTCCGTGTTTTACAGAGGGAGTAAGAGGTGCTGGGTACGATGGAGCCGTGTTTTCCCCCAGCTCAGGAGACAGCGGGCACCTCCCCCAGTGCCACTGGGCAGGAATGGGGACGATGGTTTCCGATCACTCCCAGGAGAAGCGAACAGCTCGGAACAACTTCTGTGAAAGGGATCGTTCTCCGACCACAGCTCCTCCTCGTTCCTGCCAGGCCCACCGCTTCACTGAGAAACGAAACACTCAAGGCAGCCACCAACTCCCTCCGGGCTCTCCATGCATTTCAGCTTCCGAGACATTCCGAACCGCACCCAGGACGCAGCCTGTGGCCTCGTTTCCTGAGGAGCTGGAGGAGCTCAATGCCAACCCAACCGGGAAGTCACCAGAGAGCCCAGCTCTCTGGAAAGAGCAGCAGGAAGGTCACCACCACCATCACATCAATGCTCTTCATGGACAGTTTGGCAACAACACTTTGACCAACGCTAATGAACACAATTACCTCGACTCCAGACCAAGGCCAATCAAGACAGAACACAGAAGGAACTCAAAGCCAAGCAGAAGATGCAGGACCACGTCATCCGCAGAGACCTCAACGGCAACACGATGCTCCCACCTTGCGCATGCTTGACCCGACAGCACCCAACGTGCTCCACAACACTCGGACCACTCCAACGGGGGTTTCTGCGAGCATGCCAGACCCCAGAACATCCACACAGCAGCACAAAGTCCTCCCACAGCTCACAGGCCTGTCGTGCCCCGGAACAGCAGAGCTTTACCTGTTTGCAGGTGAGTTGAGGCCTCCGCTGCCCAAGGAAGAGGTGGACAGGGTTGTTGCAATGGAATCGCTGTTGGCTTCGTCTACTGGCAGGGTCCTGGGAAGGAGATCTGGACGACCAAGTTGGGAACCTGAGTTGAAGCACAGACTGTTCTATCACCAGCACAAGTGGGATCGCGTGACACGAGCTCCCACGCCAGCCAAGGGTCGGGATCTGTGTGGGATCCCACCTAAGACAGGTAAAAACCAGCCCTGCGGGCAGCTCGGTGTCCCAAGCCTCCACATCACCGCGCAGCCCAGCTTCTCCCCCAACCCAAACCCAACGAGTTCATGGAAGAGACCAGGAGGTGGGATTGAGGCTTCAAACCGCTTCCCGCGGGAGCTTGGATGAGGCCGAAAGGCCCCACAAAGACACCCAAAGAAACAATTCCCCATCTCCACCACCTGATCTGCTTCTGTTTGTGAGTAAAGATTGGCTTTGACCTGAAACATGGGGTTTTATCACCCTGCCCTGCGTTTGCTGCCACAGAACGCTTGGAAACAGCCCAAAGCCTCGCTGATCAGGAGGCAGCGAGCTTCGATTACACAAATACAAGCTGAAAAATAACTTCTCGGGGCTTCTTTTACCCCAGCACAGGCACCAACCTTGTTCTACATCCGCCTCTGTCGTTACTTGCGCTCTTGTCTCGGCCAACACGTTCATCTGGGAAGGCACTCCTTGGCCGCTCCGCCGCGGAACCGCCGTGCCAGACCGGCTCTTCTTGGAAGGGGATGGTTTTACTTAAAGACAAAACACCAAACCAGAAAGCATTTTCCTAACACATTCAGGAAGGAGCAAAAAACCCAACGCGGCAACTTCCCCGCAAAGTCTGGGCCCCACAGGAACGAGCTGCTGGGTGAAGTCACATCTGTGAGGTGACAACGGTTCGGGAGGAAGGAAGACGGGACGAGAGGGAATGGGCACAAGTTGTGCCAGGGGAGGCTTAGACCGGACATCAGGAAGAATTTCTTTACTGAAAGGGTGGTCAGGGATTGGCACGGCTGCCCAGGGAGGGGGTGGAGTCACCATCCCTGGAGGGGTTTAAAAAGTGGGTGGATGAGTTCCTTAGGGACAGGGTTTAGTGGGGAGACGGCACGGTTGGACTTGATGATCTCAGAGGTCTCTTCCAACCTTGTGATTCTGTGATTCTAAGAGGTGTCCCAGCACGAGAGACTTCCTAAAGCTGTCACACAGCCACCCACCTTCCCAAACTGCAGCTGCTGAGCAGGGAGAAGCCCCAGCAATCACCGAGGTGCAGTCACACAGAGGGGACTTACGGGGTATTTTCTTGAACGCCGTGTTGCACATGAACCGCAGGAACCTTTCGGCGTAGAAGCTGGGTCTGTGCACAGACACGGTGTCCTGGAAGCGTGAGGGATCAACGTTAACACGTGGAATTGAAGGAACAGGTGAGCAGGGTTATTGTCAGCCCCGAAACGCGCACTGCGTTGGATTGGGAGCACCCAGGGGTTCTCACAGTCGCGCTCCGGGAGAAGCAGAGCAACCACGAGCAGTAGGACAAGGGGGAACGGGTTTAAACTGGGAAGGAGAAGATTTAGATTAGATTTTAGGAAGAAGTTCTTCACAGTGACGGTGGGGAGGCCCTGGCCCAGGGTGCCCAGAGCAGTGGTGGCTGCCCCATCCCTGGAGGTGCCCAAGGCCAGGTTGGATGGGGCTTGGAGCCCCCTGATCCAGTGGGGAGGGGTCTCTGCCCATGGAACTGGGTGGGCTTGGAGGTCCCTTCTCACCCAAACCGTTCCATGATTCTATAATTATCCACAAAGCAATCGATGCTCGTTGGCCAACAAGGATCACCAGCATCACCAAAACCAACACTTTTGGGAGCACCTAGAAAGTGACAGCTTCATGTAAGAAGCAAACACTCGCACACATCTCAGAAACCCTGGATCCCACACCCAGGAAGAGCAAGGATGGATCGAACAGGCGTTGGGTGTTTTTTCTAAGCAGGTCAAAGTGAGCTGTTTCTACTCACCCCATCGTGCACGAGGGCCTTCCAGGAGTGCTCCAGCTTCTTGACAAACCTGAGAAAGGAAAGGATTCAGAGCAATTCTCACTGCGAGTCCCCACTGTCGGTCGCACGCTGTCCTCGCTCTGACCCCGAGGGGCAAAGAACCCCCAAACACAGACAGTCTGGCTTCGATCGTCCCATTTTTCTACAGCTGTTCCACAGACACCAGGGTTGATGGCACTGTTTGCTCTCCCAACGGGAGTCTCACAGCCTTAATTACCACAGGTAATTAACTCGCCGCGACATTTAACAGAGACTTTACATAGGTAACCCCCTGCATGTTGCTTTTTAATATATAAAGAACAGGCAACCCTCACAACTATTGAATCCTCAACACAAGGAGACAGAACTGTTGGAGCGGGTCCAGTGGTCAATGATCCAAGGGCTGGAGCAGCTCCTGGACGAGGCCAGGCTGGGAGAGTTGGGGTTGTTGAGCCTGGAGAGGAGAAGGCTCTGGGGAGACCTTAGAGCAGCTCCCAGGGCTGAAAGGGGCTCCAGGAAAGCTGGGGAGGGGCTCTGGCTCAGGGAGTGCAGGGATGGGACGAGGGGAACGGTTTGGAGCTGCAAGAGGGGAGATTGAGCTGAGATCTTGGGGAGAAATGTTTTGGTGTGAGGGTGGGGAGGCCCTGGCCCAGGGTGCCCAGAGCAGTGGTGACTGCCCCAGCCCTGGAGGTGCCCAAGGCCAGGTTGGATGGGGCTTGGAGCCCCCTGATCCAGTGGGAGGGGTCCCTGCCCATGAAACTGGGTGGGCTTGGAGGTCCCTTCCAACCCAAACCAATCTATGACTCTGTGACTCGATTTCATTTCACAGGGAGAAGCAGTTATGGTCACTTTAAGCCACCACTTGTTTTCTCCTCGCCACTTCCTGCCCGGTGCCCGCGTCCAACCACCACAGCGCACAAACCCAGCTTCTTATTCTGGAAACAAGAAGCAAATACAGTAAGGAAGACCCAGAAATTGGTCCCAAACCGCCCAATTTCAACAAAGTAGGAAGTGGCAAATAGAAAAAAGCGTTTATTTGTGTCTGAACTATTTCTTGACGGGGTGGGCGGTGCTGGGAAGGGGGTGATGAACTGGTCCTTACCGGTAGGACTGCAGCACGTCGATGATGCCAATGTAGAGCAGCAGCCGCTCCCCCCTGGCGTTGCGGGCTGGAATGCCTCCCAGCCTAGAAGAAGATAGGGCACAAAGGTGGAACAGGGCACTCTCACACCCTGCTGTCTCTCTTCACGCAGCCTGGCACGGGCTGAGGATTATGGGAATTATTTAACAAGGGTCAACGCGCGGCAGGAACCCACTGTTCAGCTAAAAATCCAGGAAGACAAGGCAGAGCGAGATGATTTTTTAGAGTGGCAGCTAAACCTCCCGAGAACCGATCCTTCATCCCTCCGTACGACTGTTTAATTGAAGATAAGGATTCATTTTGACTCATCCAGGACCAAGCAACTGCAAAGAGCATCCAGCACCACCCATACTGAGATGTGAGTGGACTTTACGGGCCGTCAGCCTGACCGAATAAAGCACCCGCGATGCCTTAGGCAGGAATCAGTGGGCAGAGAACTCTCCGATCCCAACTGGAAGGGGAGAAAAACTTTTGTATGTTGAGGAAAGAGGGGAAATCAAAGCTAAAAGCCCAAGATTTGGTATGAAGACCTCTCTGCCCAGCGTGACGCTGCACGGCCCAGTCTGCACCAAAATGAAGTCGCCTCCTCGCAGGATTTAACTGGGAAGGTGGACACACGCTTACTGGTCATCAGTCTCTATGGTGCCACCTCGCCGGGCCTCTCCCTGGATGGATTCCATGGCTGTGGAGTAGAGGGCCTTCTGGGCAGCGGGTCGCCGCGTGTCCGTCTGGGATGTCCCATCTGCCATCGCGTGCTCTCTCTGCGCCAGGTCGATGTTATGGATGGCAACAAGCAAACTGTAATCCATGATTTTAAAGCTCTGCAGGACCTGGGCAGAAAGAGAAGAACGGCTGGTGGTTATTGCAGACCCGGTGAATCTGTCGGAGCAGGCATTTTCTGGAGCGCGCTCAGCATTTCTGCCTCCAGCCCCCGAGGCGCACCGAGGGGACGGCTCTTAATCCGCAGCTTGTGCAGAGTCAGCTCGTCTCTGGTGGCCAAAGGGGGGCAGAGGAAAGCTGTCCGTGCTCTCCCTACACAGATGGGGACCAGAGCCTTCTGCGTGGTCACCCACAGCCAGGGGCCAACTGGAGAGCAGCTCAGCCAACATCTCCCCCCTGTCCCTGGATGCTGCCCAGCTCCCGAGCTCAGCCTCAGCGAAGGGGGCTTCCTCCACGGCCAGAGGCAGCGCTGCGTTTAATTCAGGTTGGAATTACTGAAGGGATCTGGGGTCCACGTCCTGCTTCTTGTCCAAAAAAATGGGCTCTCTGAGTCAACGCCCCAGGCAGAGGCGCTCAGGGCCCCCTCCCTGGAGGTGCCCAAGGCCAGGTTGGATGGGGCTTGGAGGCCCCTGATCCAGTGGGAGGTGTCCCTGCCCATGGAACTGGGTGGGCTTGGAGGTCCCTTCCAACCCAACCCATCCCATGATCCTACGAAAGCCCCCTCCACGCGTCCCTCCGTCCTTCCACTCACCAAACAGTCCCTCTGTAACGTTTTGCACAGAGCGTTATACATGTCAGAGTCCAAGAAGAGGCCATCGGGGATGTCCTGCATGAAATCCAAGTCCTTGTACGTTGGGAAGACTTTCTCCCGCTCCTTCTGAGACGCTCGGCGTTTGTAGGTGGAGCCCTTCAGGTCGTATTTCAGGTGCATTTTGACAGAGCGGGGCAGCAGGTTGTTCATCACGACAATGCGGATGTTTTTACCCCCAGCCTGGACACAGTACAAGCCGTAAAACTTGGGCAGCAGCGTCCTTGGGTTCTGGTTCAAGTTCTGAAACATCAAAAACCAAAGCAATACCTTCAAAAACCATTCTGGTTATTCACCCACGAGCTGAGCGGCATTGTTTGCTCCTTCCTGTATCGAAATGGAGCCAACAACTACTTTGCCAAAGAAGCTCCAGTGTGTTTCTGGGACATAATTAGAGCAAAAATGTTTGTGGATTCAGAAGTTTAAGGAATGCAGGACCTCAACAGCATCCGAAGCCCTAAGGCACTTCCACATGGCAGGATGTCCTCAACGAAATTCCTTTCCGGGGTGGCTGGACACAAAGACGAGCTCTCGGATCACACACACATGTTGTGCGCAGGGTAGGATCCGGTTTTGCTCCACAAGCGGATGATCTTTAAGGTCCCTTCCAACCCAAACCATTCTATGAACTGGAAAAGCCTTTTTTGCTGCAGCCGCTTTCATAACAAGAAATATAACGTAACGTAACATCTTTACTTCCAAAGCTGCTGCTTCTCCACACGGGAACTCAAACCCAAAGCTCTACATCTTTGAAGCCAAAACCAAACGTAGTCCTGGGAGGGGAAACAAGCACAGCTCTGCGAGACAAAGTCCCACGGGCACGACACCGCGCAGCAAGGGAACATAAACAGCTCACAGCTGGTCACAAACGGTGCAAGCGCAACGAGACCTTTGCTCCACACCAGGCTCGCGATATCGGTGAGTTTGCGCGAGTCTCTGACTGACTCTGTCATCGGACAGGTGGAAGAGAAGCCATCCCTTGGATCACCTTCCCCTCACACCCACCAGGTAGCACACGGCGATATATTTACCGCCCAGGGAGGTGGTTGAGACCCCATCCCTGGAGACACTCAAAACGTGGGTAGGTGAAGCGTTTAGGGATATCATTTAGTAGCGATAGGTACGGTTGGACTCGATCTCAAAGGTCTTTTCCAACCAAGTGGTTCAACGAGCTGTGTCCTTGCACACGTGGGGCCCTTCCCTAGCTCGCGCAGAGCCCCCCAACCCCGGCACTCACCATGTAGTAGCCAGGCAGCAGCTTCTGTAAGAACTCAGCCTCTTTGTGCTGAACCGTTTTGATGATGAACTCGTCGTCGCTGGATACGTAGAAGAGGGATCCGCTGGCCCCGGAGTTGGAAAGTTCGATGAGGGGCTCGTTGCAGAGCGAGTACTGAGGAGGACAAGGCAAGGAACGCAGAGGTGAGACATCAACAGCAAAACTCAACACAGAAGTTTCTTCCTTTTAAAGAGAGGGAAACCCCAGGGTTGCACAGCACCCGCTGCTTGGGCGGAGCTCACCATGGGGCTCCACAGCTCCAAGAAGGAGCGGAGGAGAAAGACCCATCATAGAATCACAAGGTTGGAAGAGACCTCTGAGGTCACCGAGTCCAACCATGCCCGTCTCCCCACTAAACCCTGTCCCTAAGGGACTCACCCATCCAACCAACACCCGCAGGTCCTTCTGTGCCAGGCAGCTCTCCAGCCTCTCCTCCCCAAGCCTGGAGCTGCACGGGGTTGTTGTGTCCCAGATGGAGGACTCTGCCCTTGGCCTTGTTGAACCCCATCCCGTTGGTCTCAGCCCATCGACCCAGCCTGCCCAGACCCCTCTGCGGAGCCTCTCTCCCTTCAAGCACATCCACACCGGCACCCAGCTTGGTGCCATCACAACCTTGCTGAGGGGGCACTCGATGCCTTCACCGAGATCACTGATGAAGATGTTGAACAGGACAGGACCCAGCACTGAACCCTGGGGAACAGCGCTCGTTTCCAACTGGATTTAATTCCATTCCCCACCACCCTTTGGGCCCGGCCAGCCTGCCAGTTTTTAACCCCGCGGAGGCTGCGCCTGTCTACGCCGACAGCAGCCGGTTTCTCACCAGGATGCTGTGAGAAACGGTGTCAAAGGCTTTACTGAAGTCCAGGTACCCCACACCCACAGCCTTTCCCTCATCCATTAAACAGGTGACCTTGTACACAACAAACAAGAGGTCCCAGCTTACCAGGTAATCATCTGGCCGGATCCCAAAGAGCTCCCGGAAATAGCGGAAGGCCACTGGAGCGTAGGTTTTGAACCGAAAGTCGTTGTAGTGATGAGCCGGGGTCAGGTTACTCCCTTCGCTGATCGAGGAGGGAACCACACACAAGTGTTTCTATTTTAAAGAAGCTTTAAGAAATGGCCCCAAAAGTGACCGCCCGCTGCGTCCGGCACAACGGAGGGGTGGGAAGAACCCACCCAGCAGCCAGGCTGGGGTTCTTCCTGTGCAGGCAGGAGCACGGGATGGTCAACGAGCAGCACATCCTGCAGCTCAGCTCAGCCCTGCAGCCACCACCCTGGTTTGGTGCCGGGGGGGGTTGGAATTAACACTGCCACCCGCTGCCGAAGCAGCAGGGAGGGAAGAAAGCAAGCACTGACCTTGGGAAGAAAATGCTTTCTACTACATAGAAATCCTGCATGAGAACATCTCTCTCAGGTTTGGTGCTCAAGCTTCCAACCGTGTGCGTGATGCCCAGCTGGATGGCACCTTTCAAGGCCGATGACGTTGTCTGGAGGGGCAGAGACAAGGAGTTAGAAACCGTGGAGCAGCAGGCTGGAAATGGGAATGCGAGGAGGGAAAGAAGAGAGAGCCCCCAGTTTAAAACCCACGCTGTCAGCCGGGGTGTTTTACTGGTTCCAGCTTCCATCACCTCTTTCTCACTGGCATCGCCTTGGCGGTGGTGCCACCCCTCCATCCCCACAGCATCGATCCCTGCGCTCGGTGGGGCTGAGCAGGAAAGGAGTTGAGCTGGAATCAACCCCCAGCTGCTCCTTAAAGGCCTGAATTCCACTTCCATCTCCCATCACTCCCAGCCCTACATCTGACACCCCTCGGGAGAACATGCAGACGATCTCGTCTCCCGAGGAGTAAATGCACTTCTTGACACCTTGGTTGACAGGGCTTGGAATTACAACGCTTTGAAGGCTGCCCTTCACCAGCTTGGGCACAGACCTGGGTCTTCCACAGGCACGGGGAGCACAGAATGGTGTCACCACGTTCCTCTGTCCCATTCCCTCGCCAGGCTGTGGCTCTTTAACCCTGCGGAGCTCGGAATGAGGAGCAGAGACGCAAACACCGCTGCATCCTCCACTCAGAACAGCCGATAACTGTGCAGGACAGCGTTTGCGTGACAGCTGAGTGCATCGAGAGCCTCCTCCACCTCTGACCTCACCCCAGACCAACGCGATGTGCTTCAGCCTGGCTGCTGCGATGGGTTCTTTCCCAGAAGAGCCCAGCTGAGATCTAGAACCTAACCTATAATCTCATAGCACAACGCCATACGGCAGCCGGGAGCGTGGAAACGGCAGCCGTGCTGCAAAGCCTGCTGGAAGCGTTGGGGCTGCAGAGCAGGCGCGGGTCGGGACCTCACGGACACCTCACTTGGCTCACGGATAAAACAGCTGGATCCAACATGAGCTCCAGGCTCAGGATCCCACCAGTCCCTGTGCGTTTCCTTAAGCCAAACAAAGCCCAGCCCTCTGCGAGAAATCAGTGTGGATCAAAACATTTGGCAACAGAGACCTCGATGCCTGGGGGACAAACACTCCAGGCTTCTTCCCCAGCCACGTATCCTCCACAAAGCCCAGTGAAACACCCAGGAATGTTTCTCCCCCTTGATGGTTTTCCTGTTATCGGAGCTGCAAAGAAATCCGCTCCCGGTTCCCCGAGGAGAAAGCACCACGAACTGGCAGCAGCTCCGGCTCGTTGGAAGGCAACGTCGTCTCCTACCTCAGCTTTGTGTTTGACGTTTACCTCATGGGGAAGGAGCAAGAACTCTGCTCCCCTTTCCTTCCTCACCCTCGGGAGGCCACAACTGCTGGAAAACCAACGTCGGCTCACCTGGCCCTGCTCGAGCTCCCAGGACAGCCCCGCTGAGGAGAAACAGAACTCGCTGCTCCTTGTTTGTGAACACAGAGCCACAGGGCCAGGCTGCCAAGGAACAAGGATTTTCTAACCAGCACAAGCAGCCGAGCGGCTGACTGCCTGTTTACAACCACTTTTATAGGGCAAAGGATCCTCAAAAAAGCCAACTTACCATCCCTGGCAAAGCAGGGGGCGGCAGAGAGGCCGCTCGTTGGCCTCAGCCCCAGACACAGCCCACCCAGTGTCCCAGCAGGTTTCTGGGACCCCCGTAAGAAACAGTGCAGGTATTTTCTGCCTTCAAATCCGCTGCGAAACTCAAAGCCGGTTTCTGACCCTGAAGGCAGCGCAGCGTAAGAAAAATGGTGTAGAAACACGGCTGGAATTCCTGCCTCCCGCTCCGATTCCCGACAGAGGGAGGGAGAAGCGTTTGGAGTAGAGATTTCAGACCCCAGACCAAGCCAACACCCGTTTCACGTGCATCCCAGACACCAACCTCACTCCAGAGAAACTCAGCCCCCTCTGCCGAGCCCGGCAAACGGGAACAGCACCCACGCCGAGAGGCTTTTTAAAAATCCCCCAATGATCTCTCCTTCCTAAAGCGGATTTCAGCAATGCCATGAGATCTGTTGTGCCCAGAGAGCACCCGATGAGCCAGAAGAGGCTTCGCTAACGGGCAAAGTTTCAAACCAATCCCCTCTCTAGAGGGAAGATGTCAAGCTGAACGCGTTCAGCCCCCTGGTTCCTTCCTTCGACACCGTCCTCAGCAGCTCTTGCAGATGTCACCCTACCTAACGTGGGCACACTGCTGCTCTGGATGGCACCTGCAGCTCAAAGAGGACAATGACAACAGACAGAGCTGTGCAAGACGTCACAGACCTTTTTGTAGGTGGTCTCGCCCGTGGAATCCACTCCCCTGTGTCCTTTCTTTATCGTCTGTGAGCCTGGCTGCCCAGAAGAACCTGGCATCTAGGATGGGAGAAAAGATGGTGAGAACCAAGGATATAAAACTCAATTCGGAGGCAGGTGGCAACCCAGAACCACCCAGCACCACCCAGCATCATTGTGTTGCTCTCAAAGAGGGAGCCTGGGAAGCGCTGAAGCCCCGAGTCCCTGCACGTGTGTGAAGGGAGGGCGCGGTGCAGCCTCCAGGACAGCAGCAGCACCAAAATACCTTCCAAGAACGGACTGACTCCCGTGTGACTGAGGCCAGACAGGTAATTAAAGAGAAACACCTTCACGCAAGGTTCTTGGAAGGGTTTGCTTTTCTCTAATTGCCAGAGGCTGGGAGAGCTGGGGTTGTTCAACCTATGGAAGAGACCTCAGAGCAGCTCCCAGTGCTGAAAGGGGCTCCAGGAAAGCTGGGGAGGGGCTCTGGCTCAGGGAGTGCAGGGATGGGACGAGGGGAACGGTTTGGAGCTGCAAGAGGGGAGATTGAGCTGAGATCTTGGGGAGAAATGTTTTGTGTGAGGGTGGGGAGGCCCTGGCCCAGGGTGCCCAGAGCAGTGGTGGCTGCCCCATCCCTGGAGGTGTCCAAGGCCAGGTTGGATGGGGCTTGGAGCCCCCTGAGCCAGTGGGAGTTCACAGAATCATAGAATCATAAAGTTGGAAGAGACCCCTGAGATCACTGAGTCCAACCGTGCCCGTCTCCCCACTAAACCCTGTCCCTAGGGAACTCATCCACCCGTCTTTCCAACACCTCCACGGATGGCGACTCCACGCCCTCCCTGGGAGCCTCTGCCCATGGAAAAAGATGGGCTTTGAGGTCCCTTCCCACCCAAGCTATTCCATGATTCTAGGACCATCACAAACAGATCTGCTCCATGCAAGCCCGGATGGGCGCAGCGGCTGCGGCGCTCCTTCCCCAGCAAGGCCAAGTCTTTGAGGAAACCCATCAGGAAAGCAGCAAACTCTACCCTGACTCATGCCACAAGAACTCGCTTGACTCATCGCCGTCTGGCTGACACACGCCGTTGCTCACTGCTGTTTCTCAGTCAAAACAAGTTGAACATCTCGCTCACGGCAGCTCTGGGTGGTGTTTTGGGGGCAGGAGGATCGCTCAGATCCAGGACAAGTCGGGTTTTTAGGCAGAGATTCCCTTGGTGAGGAGAAACGCTCCCATTTCCCAAGGGGTACCTTGCAGCTCACGGCACCGACCGCTGCCTGCACTTGAACAAGCTCGGAAGATGAGGTGACAGGTCTGAAACCGGGCGCTCTCCCAGGCGGAGAGCAAAGCAGCCTTGTCAGGCAGACACTTACCTCAGGGGTGAGCGACTTTTTGAAGGTGGATGACCCTGTCAAAAAGCAAAACCACAGTCAGAGAGGGTCAAGCATTGCTCCACATCACAAAAAAAAACCAAAAAGCCTGCCACGCCGCCTGGGCTCTCAAAGGCAGCTGAGAAAGCAGTGACTCAGGGCTGAGTCCTCCTCTTCCAGCAGGGAGGATTCTGCTGAGCCGAAACGCTGCTCACGGCCTCGCTGGCTCCCGCGTCCGTGCTCCTGCTCGGGGTTTGCTCTCCTGCTCAGCACCCCAACACCAGGCTCACCTTCAGACGGGGCACCGGCACCTTCCCTGCCTGCGGCGGGGTTTGTGGGGTCACCTCTCGATTCAAACTGGGAGGGCCAAGCGCTCTCAGCGCTTCAGGAGATGCGCTGAGCACGCTTCATCCTAGAATTCCTTCCAGAAGCTTTATTGTAAGGTCTGGAATAAAAGCTCCTGGGAGGAATTCTAGGATAAAGCAGAATTCTAGGATCAAGTGTTGTCTTGTGGCTCAACAGAAGCCAAGCCTGGGGATTCTCCCAACCACCCTGGGGTTAAAACTCTGCCAGGTGCTGCTCGAACTCTTATCTCCTCAGCCTGGATTCCCAGCTTGTTTTTTTCTGGATGCAGTAAGGAAAAAAAGCCTTGGGATGCCGCTGCCGCTCCGTGCAGAGCCGGGGGCCAGGCTGGGGCCAGGAGCTCCCAGGATGGGGCCAGGGGCTCCTGGGATGGGACCAGGAGGTCCCAGGATGGGGCCAGGAGCTCCAAGGACGGGACCAGGAGCTCCCAGGATGGCGCCAGGAGCTCCAAGGATGGGACCAGGGGCTCCCGATACGGGACCAGAGCTCCAAGGACGGGACCAGGGGCTCCCAGGACGGGGCCAGGGGCTCCCGGGATGGGGCCAGGGGCTCCAAGGATGGAGATGTGGCCCTCACCAGGCAAACACAGAGAAGAGCGATGGGTTTTGTGCTCAGCCAAGCTCCATCATTTTGTTTTTCTTTCTCCTTCAGACACTTCATGGATTTTTTGAGGCGAGAGCCACAGCCTCATAAACGCACTCCCACCCAAAAGCAACACCCGCGCGGTACCAGGGAGCGAGCACAGGGCGCTTCCCAAGCCTCCGGTGATCCTTGTGCTGGACAAAGCTGGACCACACTCAATTCCCGCAGCGGCCCTGGGTCACCCATTGTTCCTCAGCCCCTGTCGCAGGTGGGGTAAAGGCTTGCACCAGGGTTTCTTCGAGCCCCACAGCTCCACAAAAGCTGCATTTCAGGAGGAGGAACGGAAGCACTGAACAGCAAAGCCCTCCAAGGCCCTTATCGCGTGATCAACGTTCTCATTTCAGCACAGATTAAACAGGCGGACAGGGAGAAAATCCACAATAAATGCTTTTTGCTGAACAAAGGGAGCACAGAGCGGTGGCTCCCGCCGCCCTCCTGCCCCTTTAAATACAGGAAACCGTCCCAGCAAGCTGCAGTTTGGATGTTTGAAGCCTCTCCCAGTTGTCCTCCTTCCCTGGGCTCTCTGGATTTGGCCCCGCTTCACCTCTCATGGAATCATTTAGGTTGGAAAAGATCTTTAAGATCAAGTCCAACCACAAACTTCTCACCGCTGAGTCCCACCAAACCACGTCCCCAAGAGCCACATCTACAACAGAGCCAGAGAATCGTTCTGGTTGGAAAAGGTCTTCAAGATCCTCTCGCATCCCTTTCCAAATTCGGGCTGGCAGCAATGGGAAGAGGGAGCAGATCCAGCCAGAAGGATGCTCCCATCACTCCGTGTGTTGGGATGAAACCAATAAAACCCAACACCATGACCTTGCCACGAGGCTTCTGAACCCACCGGGACACAGGGAGGGAGGAGACACCCCTGGCATCACAACAGAACACTTGTTCAATAACAGTTCAGCCTTTTTTTTTAAGCAAGGATCCGTAATTACGTAAATCAGACCCTCTAAAAGCCCCACGATTTAAGCAACCCAGCCTCATCACCTTGGAGTTTCGCTGTCTTAAAATATTTAATCATCTGTGCAAAACCGTGTTCCGAGAGGATTTAACTAAAGCTCCCTCAGCGAGGAGCCGGCAGCAGATCACGGCGCCGCCTCGATCGCACGGAATGAACAGGGGAAGTGAGAACACGCAACGCTGGAAGCGCTGGCATCCCAGAGCCCGGCTGGGTCATCCCCTGCTGCACCACAGGGGGTTTTATCTTGATTTTATCCATGATTTTAAGGAAGATGGACAACACCCACTTCACCTCCTCCCCATCGCCCCACGACTCCATTCGCCCTTTCCCGTAGGGATTTGGGAAGCGCTGCCGACCCTCCCAATCGGGACGATGACACGAAAGGGTGAGTCAAGCAGAGAAAGCCACAGCCTGCGGTCGGAGCGTCCGTTCCGGGTTTCCACAGCAGGAAGCTTCCCCTCCCTCCTTGCTCCTTCCCAAACGAGTTTGGTGCTGATTGGGAAATGGGCAATTCCTGTCTGACTGTGATAAAAGCGCCTGTTCGGGGCCGGGCGGAGGGATGAACCGGCAGCTGGCGAGGTCGGAATGAAGCTACGGACACGTCCATCGTGTGTCCTCACGCTTGATCACGAAAAGCATCGCCAGCTGAGGTCAGGGCACAAAACTCAGAGGTTTCCATATGAAAACATTTCCATTCTCTCCACCCCTTCCCACGGCTGCGCAAAGGCAGGTTTGTGCCAGCCCACACTGCTCGGAGAAGCGAAGGTGTTGAATTCAATGGCTTCAACGCAACAACATGAAATCATCCCCCAGAAAAGCTGCTATTTCTGCTTCTATTTAAACCGAAACCTCGTCAGCCGCAATTCCAACTGGAAACACGGCCTGAGCACCCCAAGTGGTTCATTCCAGCCAAAAGGGAACAGATCAGGGTTGGAAAGTCCTCTCCAAAAAGGAATTCATCACGTCCCAAAAGGCTTCCTTCCTTCCCTCTTCTGGAATTCCACGAGCAGGCCCTCAGGGTGGTTTCAAATCTGTTTACTGGAAGCTGAATCAACCTGAATAAATAAATAGCTGCCTGCCTTCCCCAGCCTGAGCTGCCCAGGATTGTTTCCAGGACTCTCCCACCAACCGAGACTTAAATTCTAGGGAAAAGGCTACGGAGAAGCTGTGCTGGTTGAACCTGGTCCCCCCTGGAAATATCCCCCTGGAAGGAGGGTGTAACGAGGTGTTCGGCTCTGATCCTTGCTCAGACACCAGTTTGGAAGAGCTTGGACCAGCACCTGCCTCGCTCTATTTTTAACCAGAGCTGCTGGGGCAGATTCTGGTTGCATCTCGTGTTGTGGACGAAAATAAAAAGCGAAAACGTTAGCACACTCAAACACAGCGTCAAGCTCAGCGCTGCGGTGGCGGAGCAGGGCAAGGCGAGCGCCAGGACATACCACACCGCATGCACCACCCTCCCTCCCGCTCCCGGGCTCATCCCAGCCAAACGGTGAGAGAAGCAGTTGGGTTTTCCCCAAATGGGTCCTCTCGGGGCTCAAAAACGGGCATTTTCACCTTCCTCACCTCGGCTCTGCCTGCAGGTGGTGGCACCACCGGCCATGAAACCAAGCCCTGGACCCATCAAACCCTCCCTGGAGGACGTGCGGTACCTTGGAGACTCCACGGACACATCCAAGCCGCCGTCCGCACAGAAATCCCCCTACACATTGTCTTCTCGGCCTGCAAATCCCCCCCCCCCAAACCATCCATTGGGTTCAGTCCCCGCTAATCCAAGGCCACGGGTTGGGAACGGCAGCGGGGTTTCTTTTTGTCAAAGCGCAAACCAGGCAGAAAGCGAAGCAGAAAAGCCCCGCTGGAACAATCCTGCTGGTGCGCAGAGGGATGTGGGGAGCTCTTTGGGTGTCAGGAGGGCGCTTACACAACACTCCAACAACAGCAGCTTTGGCAGAGAGCGGTAGCGGCTGATTTAGGGGGAAAACACCCAAGGTTGGTCAATCCTCAAAGCCCACGCGGTTACGGGACGCGGCATCGCGTCGCTGGGGTTTGGTCAATCCTCAAAGCCCACGCGGTTACGGGACGCGGCATCGCGTCGCTGGGGTTTGGTCAATCCTCAAAGCCCACGCGGTTACGGGACGCGGCACCGCGTCACTGGGGTTTGGTCAATCCTCAAAGCCCACGCGGTTACGGGACGCGGCATTGCGCCGCTGGTTACTGGGAGGAGAAACCATGCTTTGATTTAAGCACATATATGCAATACTTCTACCTCTTCGAAACGACACCACCGAGCAGCACAAAAAGCTGAGATCTATACAAGGAAAAACAGAGAGGTTACAGAGTTGTGGTGGTGCTGCTACCCGGGTATTTTTCCAGATATTGGAATATTTGATAAGTTCCCCCCCTCCCAAGAAAGTTAAAGAAACAAGAAAGCCTCTTCCTATCGATCCAGAAAAGGGATGAATTCAGGAGCAGAGCATTCCCGAGCACGGCACCTCCGCGCAGCAGAAGTTGTGCCCAATCCAAACCTCGGCCACAGCTCTGGAAGAGAAGAGCTTGAGTATTTAATTTGGGAAGCTCTGTTGGAAAAGCCTAGGAGTTTGGCCTGAAGGAAGAGGCAGAGCCAACGCTCTTGATCCCGGCAGCTGGAGAGATGGAGGGAAACGCATGGGGCCGGGCAGCCACCTCTGCCAGCGCCGCACGGGGCTCTCCAGAGGGAGATAAAACCCTTGGAACACTTGATCCTGGCCCGAAGGCCGAGCAGGGAGTGATGAGTGCGACGTTCTCTGCGTCAAGAGATTTGTTTGATACGTTACATTAAGGACATCAACCCAACGGCATCAAAGCACTCGGGAATTCGGTTCCGTGATAATGAGCTCTCGCCCGTCGGAGATCCCTCTTCTCGCCCACCGCTGTTCGCAGGCGGCAGCTGACGGAGCCGCAGTGGATTTTATGGCCATGGATTAACACATCCTCCTCCCTCTCCCCTGCGCTCGCCTGGTGGTGGAGGGGGACGGGACGCTCTGGGAAGTCGTTGGATCCCGCTGACGTGTGTGCCCACGAGCGGGTGATGCACTGGGAAAAGACCCAGGGAATGCCAGTGGAGACGCAATCTCGGTAACGTTATCTGGGCACTTCTTGCTACTTTGCAGAAACCATAAACCCTTCGTCAGGTTCCCCTCACCCAAAAGCATCACGTGCTCTGCGGGGGGAGACCACGCGCCCGGCCACGGAGAAACATACGGTTCTGAATCCAAGAGACCAGGGCAAAATCCTGGAATGGGTCAGGTGGGAAGGGACCTCAAAGCCCAACCAGTCCCACGGGCAGGGACACCTCCCACTGGATCAGGGGGCTCCAAGCCCCATCCCACCTGGCCTTGGGCACCTCCAGGGATGGGGCAGCCACCACTGCTCTGGGCACCCTGGGCCAGGGCCTCCCCACCCTCACACCAAAACATTTCTCCCCAAGATCTCAGCTCAATCTCCCCTCTTGCAGCTCCAAACCGTTCCCCTCGTCCCATCCCTGCACTCCCTGAGCCAGAGCCCCTCCCCAGCTTTCCTGGAGCCCCTTTCAGCCCTGGGAGCTGCTCTAAGGTCTCCCCAGAGCCTTCTCCTCTCCAGTTGAACAACCCCAACTCTCCCAGCCTGGCCTCGCACAGGAGCTGCTCCAGCCCTCGCATCATCTCCGTGGCCTCCTTGGACTCCAACAGATCCAGGAGAGCAAGTGAGAAGTTTCCAGTTCCTGACTCCTATCCAGGTTTCTCCCCCCCATCCCTCTCCCGAGCTCTGCTGCTCCTCCAGGAACCCCACCTCTAGGACAGAGGGACACGCAACGCAAGCTCGTTGACCCTTGTTACAGCACCACGTCAGAGTCAGAGCAGCAGGGAACGGCGAAATCCCAACGAGAAGACAACAAAGCAGCGAGCAGCTCCACAAGAAACACCTTCTGCTCCGGCGAAGGGGCTGGAAATGTGGGACACACAAGGAGGGGCCCCGCACGGCTCATGCAGGTGGGCAGGACACCGGGCAGTATTCCCGTTATTGCTTTTCCGTACGGTCCTCGGCAACGAGGAGGAATGAGCTCGGGTTTCCAAGGAGAGTAGATGAATTCTGCTGAAGACGTTTCGGAAAAGCCCACCCCGATGGCAACTCCTGGCCTGGAACCTGCAGGAAAGCTGGGAAGAGCCTCCTTCCCTGGCTGCCGCCTGCCAGGAATCCCAAGGACATCAGTTTTACAGCTCTGCTCCCATTTCCCACCAAAACCCTTGGATGGTTTGAAGTCGAAGCTGATCCCAAACAGCAACACCCACCCAAGAAAAATCAGCATCTGGTTTTCCAGGGGATTCATCCATTTGAAGTGAGATTTACGGGAGCTGCTCTGGGGATACGAATGGGAACGACAACTGCTCCGAGCACCCCTTTTCCAGCCCGCTCCGCAAAGCTCCCCCAGGCTCAGAAGGGAGCGTGCCAGCAGCCCCCAACGCACCCATGGGATCACAGGACCTGTTCCAAACCAGCTCTGGAGGGAGCTGGCAAGAGGAAAACCGGGATTTGCATCCCACCTGCTGCATCATCGCCTTAACTGGGGGGGGTGGGGTGGGGTGTGTGTGTGAAGATCAACAGTCACCTCCCAGAAGAGCAGGATTTAGGTCAGACTGAACGTGTCTGCCTGCCCTGGGAGGGTTCTGCTTCTTAAACAAGGCAGAGTCCGTAGGGATGCAGCGGGATCGTACATTTAATCACCGCAAGTTTAATCAAGGAAGGGCAAGAACGACCCCAATGCCTCGTTTCTTGCGAACGAAGTCCCGCTCACCAAAAAGGAAACCCCAGGTGCGCAGCATCGATTCCCCTCCTTCTCACAAAAGGCCTTCTGACCCCACACAGGGCAAGAAACGGACACCAAGCGGCTCCATCGACTCCGCACGGCGTAGCCGGAGGAGAGAGGAGGAACAGCTTTTACTTTCCAAAGGGAAATCCAGTTATAAATCAGGAAATGTTGCTCCAGGTCATCGGGGCCCCCCAAAACCACACAATTCTCACTCGCTTTTCCAGCTGTTGCTCCCCCGCTCCAGCTCCCCTCGACAGGTGAGGTTTGCATGGATTTAGACCAGGGGGTTTCATGCCTGTGATCACCTTTTGCCTCCCTCTTAGAGAAACGGAGCCTGGTCCCATGTCGGGGGGAGCATCGCACACAGACACGATCCCCACAGCACCGAAAGGACAGCAGGAGTTTTGAGGATGGAGAGAGGAACCTGTGGTACCCGGAGATCCCACAGCCAACGGGATGTCGGGAGCTGGGGCTCAGAGTCACCCACCAGCTCCGTTTCCAGCGTGAGGATGAGAAGCCCTTCGGATGTTTGGGCTTAATGAACTCATCTTTCCACCCACGCGGGCGAGGTGGGATCAAGAAAGCTTTGTCCTTCTTGGAGGAATTAAGAAAGCTTTGTCCTTCTTTCACCTCCAGGAAAGCTGGGGAGGGGCTCTGGATCAGGGAGTGCAGGGATGGGACGAGGGGAACGGTTTGGAGCTGCAAGAGGGGAGATTGAGGTGAGATCTTGGGGAGAAATGTTTTGTGTGAGGGTGGGGAGGCCCTGGCCCAGGGTGCCCAGAGCAGTGGTGGCTGCCCCATCCCTGGAGGTGCCCAAGGCCAGGTTGGATGGGGCTTGGAGCCCCCTGACCCCGTGGGAGGGGTCCCTGCCCGTGGAACTGGGTGGAATTGGAGATCCCTTCCAACCCATTCCACAATTCCATGAATTTGGGATGAGGAGTGAGCTTTTCCAGGTGTTTTACCCCCACATCCTGGGCTCAGCGGCCCAGCTCCTGCTCCCAGCTCGTTTCAATCATGTTGGGATGATTCCCCAGGCCCCAGCGAACCATTCCGAGAGCCGTTCCTTTGTCTGTGGGCTCCAGGGAGGGGCCCGAAGCCAGGGCCACAATGACCTCCCAGCTCCCTCGGATCCAGCATTCCAAAAGCAGCCGCTCCCAAGGCACAAAGGACCAAACAACCCCACAGGAGCATTTTTCAGCAGATGCTGCTTCAAAGGGAAAACAGCAAAATGAGAAAAGCCTCTGCGGGTGCTTCTCCTGGGAGTTGAACGCGTGCCGAGGCAGGGAGGGGGTTCCAAAGCCACCTGCATCCCCTTTATCCACGCTGGATGATGCCAGCGGCGGAGGAACAGCCCCTGGGGTTGGTGGCACCATGGGACACTGAGGGCGATCGCCCCAAAAAGCCGTGGCAGGGCTTGAGGAGCTTTAATCTCCTGTCCAAAACCACCACTAGCTCTTCCGGAGCCCTTCCAACACCCATCTTGGGATCGCTCTCCTCAGCTCACCCCGTCCTCTCCGGAAGCTGCAGAGGAACCAGGTCCTGCCCAAAGCCCGGGCACCACCCAGAGAGGCCCCCACGTTCACCAAAGCCGAGGCTGGAATCCAAGGTTTAAAGCCTGCGCCGTCAGGGAGCAACCGAGGTGACAGCGTGTCACGCAGCGCACACGTCACACGGCCGAGGCTCTGCCACAACCGGGATTCAAATCCTGTGGGAAAGGCATGTGAAGCCAACACCGGCAAAGCAAACAATGGAATTATCCCACCAGGAAGGGAGCAGAGATTTACCCGGGTACTCAAATGTTTTCTCTTAATTAACGCTCCCAAACCCTTCCAGATTTCCCAAGCCGGCTTTTCCTCAGCACGGAAGACTGGGAAGATCCAACTCCCAAAGGAAGCCCCGAAGCAAAAGACTCTGGAATCTCGGCCCCGTGCTGAGGCCCCAAAGCTGCTGCAGCCAACGAAGCCCAACGCGCCCTCCTCATCCTCACCAAACTGGCTCCGTTGGACCGACGGGAAGGACTTCCCCACGCTTGCTCGCCCGGCGAGCAACGACAAAGAGGCAACGGCGCATGTTTGTCTCCAAAACCACGCGAAGGACACGGCTACGCGGCCAGAAAAGCGAGCAGAGACAGCCCCACCAGACCCCACTTCATCAGCGCCGCAGCTGGAATTAAAATTAATGTCTCCACGCAGCAATGTGGCCCTAAACGAGACACAGGTCCTCCTCTGGGTTTCTTCTGGTGGTGAGCATGGTCACACCGAGCAGGAACCTTCAGCTCATGGCAGCACAATGGAGAACATCTCAGAAATGAGAGTTGGATCAGGCCAGAATGCAAACCTCAAGGCTCTGAGAAAGTCACACGGGTTTGAAGCCACAACCCAGCCTGCAGGAGGTGGCATGGGGGGGCTGTGGGAAGGCGAACGGGGCTCCCCGGGAACGCCGCGAGGAGGCAGAGCCGTGGGTGGAAGAACACATCCCAGATGTGGTTTCCAGCCCCTGTTTCCACCCCTCTGTGGGGATGAGGATGGTGCCCAGGTCCAACCCCACGCATCCCTCCCATTCTAAATCAGCAGAGCAAGGAAAATCTCAGCCATCAGGACTCCTGGCCCTTCCCCCTGGGCTCTCCAGCTCTGCTTCCCGTCACCAGAACCAGGAGATGTTTACATCCCACAACATTTTGCCTCCCACAGGTGCCAAATGGCTCCTGGTGCCGCCTGCGCCCTCCCCACCACCAGACGCAGCCGAGAGGAGGGGGAGATGCTCTTCTCTCCAAGAAGAGAAGGAGATTCCGGCTCCCCCTTGTCCAAGAACCCGACTCCAGGGCCCCCAGAGCCCCCTGCCACCCCCAGGCAGGTGACCCGACCCACGGTTCTGGGGGTCACCAGGTCGAGTTTCCTCCGGCACCATCGCAGCCCCCTCCGAACAGAACCCATCCCCCTCTTGAGCCCCCCAAACCCCTCTCACGGGGCAGGGGGGGGTTCAACACCCACCAAGCCCCTCCATTCATGCCGGAGGGTCCCTGTCACCCACCTGCAGCCTCCTCCTCCCCCCCCCCCCCAGGCACAGCTCAGCCTCACAGAGCCCCCAGGGGTTGCCCCCCCCAGAGCCCCCTAACTCGGGTCCTACACCCCGAGCTCCTACCGGCCCACGCACCGCACAGCCCTGCTCCCCACACCCCCAAAGAGCCCCCCCTCACCCCCCCACACCCCTCAGGCCTTCAGAGCCCCCTCATCTCCCCACAGGGCCTCCCTCAGGCGCACAGGGGCCCCCCAGCCCCACAGAACCCTTCTTTCTCGGGCCCTTTAAGCCCCCCCTGGGCCTTCAGAGCCCCCCCAGCCTTACACTCTCCCCAGGCCCCCCCTAGCCCCACAGGGCCCCCCGTTTTCTCAGCCCCAAAGGGACCCCCTCTCGGCCCCTCTCCGCCCCACAGCCCCCCGCCCCCCTTTGTGAGCCTCTCAGGGCCCTCCAGCCCCACAGAACCCCTCTTTCTCGGGCCCTTTGGGCCCCCCCTTGGGCCTACAGAGCCCCCCCAGCCTCACACCCTCCCCAGGGCCCCCTCAGCCCCACAGGGCGACCCCTCTTTCTCAGCCCCCCAGGGCCGGCTCAGCCCCAGAGAGCTCCCCCTTTCTCGGCCCCACAGGGCCCATTAAGCCCCCCCTCGGGCCTACAGAGCCCCCCCCCAGCCTCACACCCCCTCTCGGGCCCCCTCAGCCCCACAGGGCCCCCCCACCGTCTCAGCCCCAACCCCCTCAGAGCCCCCCTCAGCCCCACAGGACCCTCCCTCAGCCTCACCCCACACACAAAGCACCCCCTCCCGACCGCCCCGGCCCCTCCTCACCCCCCAGTCCCCCCCCCCCGTACCCGCCAGGCCGCCGCTGCTGCCGCTACTGCCCCCCGACTCGGGCCCCGCCGCCGCCATCTTGGAGCGCTGCCCCCTCCTCCTCCTCCCCCCCCCCCACCGCCCGCCTCACGGCGGCGCGCGCACCGCCCAGCCAGGCCACACCCCTTCCCTCAGCCCCCGCCCGCCAGGCCACGCCCCCCTCCTCCGGGCCACGCGCCTTCTCTCGAACCCCGTTCCGATTGGCCACGCCCCCCCGCTCCCCGTCAGGCCACGCCCCTCGAGCACGTGGCGCGCGCGGGCTGGCGTGGCGTCACGCGGTGGCGTCACGCGGTGACGTCATTCTCCCAATTCCCTCCCTAGGGGCGCGACTTGGCTGGGGGGGGGCAGCACCCAGGGGGCGGGGAGCGTTCTCGTGACGTCAGCGCCCCGTGACATCACGTGGTGACGTCATTCCCCCGGTGGGGGAGGGACGCCGCCAGGTGACGTTACAGCCCGTGGTGTCACGCCCGTATGACGTCACCCCACGCGGTGTCACGCTCCTGTGGCGTCACACTCACACCGGCGCAGCGCCCCACCCCTCACTGATTTAGCCACGCCCCATTCCATTGGCCACGCCCCATTCCATTGGCCACGCCCCATTCCCATAGACTATGCCCTAGGCCCAATTGGCCACGCCCCATTCCCGTTGGTCACGCCCCATTCCCAATGGCCACTCCCCATTCCCATTGCCCACTCCCCCAACCCCCCGGCCACGCCTCCAACCTCTAATTGGCCGCGCCCTCAAGCCATTGACCACGCCCCCAGTCCCGATTGGCCACGCCCCGTGTCACCGGTAGCGGCCGGAGCCACCGCCCTTCCCCTCTTTCCCCGCAGTGCCCCCTCCCGCCCGCTGTGGGGCTCTCGCGGCCATCGCTGGCTCGGCGCTCGCTCCGTGCTGCCTGGCTGCAGGGCGCGGCGCGGCGCGGCGGGGCGGGGCGGTGACGGGCAGGACGCGCAGCCGAGCGCCGATGCGGCGCCATGAGCCTGGCGGAGGGGCGAGCCCCGCGGCGAACGGCCGGGAACCGCCTGTCCGGGCTGCTCGAGGCCGAGGAGGAGGATGAGTTCTACCAGACCACGTACGGCGGCTTCAACGAGGTGAGGACCGGGAGGGGGAGGGGCGGCGGGGTTACCGGGAGAGACGGGGAATCTGGAGGGGGCGGGCGGGGGAACCGGTGAGAACGGGAACGGGGGGCGGGGGGGGCTGAGGGGGGACAGGGGGAGCGGGGGAACCGGGGGGATATTGGGGGGGGGGGGGGGGGGTACCGGGGGAAGATGGGGGTGGGGGGTGGGGAATGGGGGTCCGAGGGGGGCGGGGGAGGCGGAAGGGGGGGGGGTAACATGGGGGGGGTCCCAAGGAGGAGGGGGCTGGAGGGGTGTCTTGGGGGAGGTGGGGGATGTTTGGGGGTCCCGGGAGGGGGGGAGGGGGAGGCAGGGGGGGCTGAGGAGGGGGGAAGAAAGAGATGGGGTGTTAGAGGGGGAGGGGGTGTCCTGAAGAGGAGGGGGGGGGTCTTTGAAGGGGAGGTGGGGACCCCCAGGGGGTGTCTGGGGGTACTGGGGGCTGTTTTGGGGGTACTGGGGGGATGTCTGGGGGTCCTAGGGGGGTGTCTGGGGATACTGGGGTATCTGGGGTTCCTGGGAGGTGTTTGGGGTTAACAAGGGGCTGTCTGGGGGTACCAGCAGTGTCTGGGGGTACCAGGGGGATATCCGGGGGTCCTGAGAGGTGCCTGGGGGTCCTAGGGGGGTGTCTGGGGGTACTGGGGTATCTGGGGGTCCTGGGAGGTGTCTGCTGATACCGGGGGTACTGGGGGTATTTGGAGTTCCTGGGGGGTGTCTGGGGGTCCTGGGGGGTGTCTGGGGTTACCGGGGGGAGTCTGGGGGTGACGCGGCCCCTCTGTCCCCGCAGGAATCAGGCGATGACGAGTACCGGGGGGACCAATCGGACAGCGACGACGAGGTGGACTCGGACTTCGACATCGACGAGGGCGAAGAACCGGGCAGCGAGCAGGACGAGAGCGAGCCCAAGCGGCGCCGCCTCGTCACCAAGGCCTATCGGGTGCGGGGTTCCCCCCCCCAAAACCGGGCACCAGCTCCCCCTTAGGAAAAGCCAAGGTTTAACTGAGCCCAAAGTGGTGGCCGAGAGGGGGTTTTCCCCCCACCTCATCCTCTCCCCCCCATGATCCCGCAGGAGCCCCTCAAGAGCTTGCGCCCCAAGAAGTCGAGTGTCCCCAGCGGGGGCTCCCAGAAACCACGGGAGGTGAAATCCATCCCTGTGGAGCTCCAGGATGACGTGGGAGACAGTGAGTCCTGGGATCGGGGGGTGGGTGGCTGGGAAGGGACCTCCAAGCCCATCCATTCCCATGGGCAGGGACCCCTCCCACCGGATCAGGGGGCTCCAAGCCCCATCCAACCTGGCCTTGGGCACCTCCAGGGATGGGGCAGCCACCGCTGCCCTGGGCACCCTGGACCCTTGGGATCTCACCCTGTCCTTGAGATCCCTTGAGATTCCATCTCGTCCTTGGGATCCCACCCTGTCCTTGGGTCCCTTGGGATCCCATCCTGTCTTTGGGATCCCATCCTGTCTGTGGGTTCCTTGGGATCCCATTCTCTCCTTGGGTCTCCTGGGATCCCACCCTGTCCTTGAGATCCCTTGAGATTCCACCCCGTCCTTGAGTTCCCTTGAGATCCCACCCCGTCCTTGAGATCCCACCCCGTCCTTGGGATCCCACCCCGTCCTTGAGATCCCACCCCATCCTTGGGTCCCTCGGGATCCCATCCTGTCTTTGGGATCCCACCCCATCCTTGAGATCCCCTGGGATCCAACCCTGTCCTTGGGATCCCTTGGAATCCCAACCCATCCTTGGGTCCCTTGGGATCCCATCCCGTTCTTGGGTCCCCTGGGGTCCTACCTCATCCCTGAGATCTCATCCTGTCTGTGGGTCCCTTGAGATCCCACCCCGTTAAGCTGCCCTGGCACGGGCTGGGTGGGAAAGGAGGACCCTTTTGGAGATGTCCCGATGGTTGCGTCCCGCTGCCGCAGGCCGGAAGCACATGCGGCAGTCGACGACGGAGCACACGCGCCAGACCTTCCTGCGCATCCAGGAGCGGCAGGTGCAGTCCAAGAGGAAGAAAGGAGGCCCCAACTACGACCGCCCCCTGACGCAGGAGGAGCTGCTGGAGGAGGCCAAGATCACCGAGGAGATCAACCTCCGCTCGCTGGGTGAGGCCGGGCACCGCGACGAGGGGCACGGGCACCCCCGAAACTGTGCGGGGCGAGGGGAGGAGCCCAGCGTCCCTCTCTGTTTGTCCCCGCAGAGAACTATGAGCGCTTGGAAGCCGACAAGAAGAAGCAGGTCCAGAAGAAGCGCAAGTGCGTGGGGCCGGTGATCCGGTACTGGTCCGTCACGATGCCGCTCGTCCCAGAGCCGGGCAAAGAGGAGAACGTGGACGTGGAGGGGTAGGTTGGGGTCACCTTGACGCGGTTTTTCACCTCGAGCTCCCACCTCGATCCCTCCCCGGGTTCTGCTCCGTCATGGTGAGGGAGAAGTGGATCTGAGGCTCCGTTTTGGGGGGCAGGTGGAGCAGATCATGGAATCAGGGAATGGGTTGGGTTGGAAGGGACCTTCAAGCCCACCCAGTTCCATGGGCAGGGACCCCTCCCACGGGATCAGGGGGCTCCAAGCCCCATCCAGCCTGGCCTTGGGCACCTCCAGCCACCACTGGGCACCCTGTGCCAGGAGCAGCTGGCTCAGCTCTGTTTCCTGGCTCTTCCAGGTTGGACCAAGACCCGCAACAAGCGGAAGCGACCCCGTCTCCAGCTTCCGCCGGGAAATGCTCCCGCACCTTCATCTCCTTCAGCGACGACGAAACCTTCGAGCGTTTCTTCCCCAAATCGAAGGCGCCGCGGTTGCCCGTGCGGGAGATCTGCCCGGTCACCCACAAACCGGCCGTTTATCGGGATCCCATCACCGACATTCCCTACTCCAACATCCGCGCCTTCAAAATCATCCGCGAAGCCTACAAGAAATACATCACGGCCCACGGGCTCCCCAGCGCCGCCGCCGCCGCCGCCTCCGCCACCCTGGGGGCCGCCGCGCCCCCCGGCCCCGATCCCGGCATCCGCCCCCCGCGCCAGAAAATCATCATCAAGCAGAGCGTCCCCACCGCCTGAGCTCCTCGCACCAACTCCTGCCAGAGGTGGTTCCTCGCTTTATTTATCTCCTTCCCACCTTTTTTTTTTTATGTATAAAAATGAAATAAATCCAAGCAGTCCGGGCGGAGACTCCGGTTCGGCAGCTGTGACCAAGAAGGCCACCAACACCTGGCTTGGATCAGCCATGGGGTGGCCACCAGCAGCAGGGATGGCATCGTCCTCCGTGGACTCGGCACCTGGGTCAGTTTTGGGCCCCTCACTCCAAGAAGGACCTTGAGGGGCTGGAGCGCGTGCGGAGAAGGGAACGGGCCGGAGAACAGGGGTTGTGGGGGTGTTGAAGGACCTGGGGGGGTTGGTCTGGAGAAGACGAGGCTGAGGGGGCACCTCATTGCTGTCCGCAGCTCCTGGAAAGGTTGGAGCCAGGTGGGCGCTGGGCTCTTCTCCCAGGGACAAAGGATGGGGTGAAACGGCCTCGAGTTGCGCCGGGAAAGGTTCCGGTTGCACCTTGGGAAAGGTTCCTTCATGGAAAGGGTTGCCAAGTCCTCGTCCCTTGGGGGGGTTCAAAGCCGTGTGGCACCTGGACACCGGGCTTGGTCAACGCGGTGGGGTTGGAGCTGGAGGATCTTGGAGGTCTTCTCCAACCTCAGTGATTCCAGGATTCGGTGATTCCGGCGTTCTCCGATTGCCACTGTGGGCACCTCCAAGCCCGGCTTTTCCAGGAGACCCTACGAGAACCAAGGGGTTTGTTGGGAGCTCGGCGCCGCCGGTGCCCCCCGGGCACCCCCAGCTGCGATTTTGGGTGTTGTGACTCCCAGTGCCCCCCCCCCTCACCCCACCCATCAGAGGGGTGAAACGCGTCTGGGGGGCTCTGGGGTGGGGGCTGTGTGCTCTCCCTGCCCCCCAAGGTGCCACGGGGAGCCCCCCCAGCCCAGGGGGGCCCCGGGGTGGAGCTGGTGAAGGGCTGGCAGGGCGCGATAACGCCCGGGATATGCGATCCTGCCCCTCCCCGCGCAATAAAACGCTGAGCTCATGCGCTGCGCGCCCGGAGCCCTTGGCTCAGCACCCGCGCTCGCACCCAGCCGCCACCCGGCCAGCGGCCAGGTACGGCTGGGGGGGGGGGGCCCAAAGGTCAGGGGGGGCCCAAGGGGTTGGGGGACCCAAGGAGTTGAGGGTCCCATCGCCGGGAACACCAACACCAGGACCCCTGGGTGCATCGGGGATCCAAGAGCCCCCACCCTGCAGCCCCCCCCAACCCTCCCGGGGGGGGGGTCAGGCTCTTTGGGGGAGGGGCGCAGTGGGTGGGGGACCCCCCCTCTCTCAGGGCTTGGGGATTTGGGGGACCCCCAATGCCCTCAGCCCGGGGGGGATGGGGCACGATGCTGGGGGGGGGGGCTGGAGCAGGATTTGCCCCCCCCTCCCCCTAAGGGTCAGGGAATGGTGCTGGGGGGGCAACGGGGCACAAACTGGGGGGGCTGGAGCAGGATTTGCGCCCCCCCCCCCCAAGGGTCAGGGAATGGTGCTGGGGGGGCAACAGGGCACAAACTGGGGGGGGGGGACCCGGGGGATCTGCCCCCCCCTCCCCAGATTTGGGGAACGGTGGGGGGGGGGCCACTGGGGCACAAACAGGGGGGGCTGGAACAGGACCGACCTGCCCTCCCCAAATAGGGGTGGGGAAATGGGGGGTGCGGAGGGGGGGGACACACGCAGGACCCAGGCCCTGGGGGCACCCTGAGGGTGGGACTCAACCTGCACCATCCCAGCCCCCCACCCTGGGTGTCCCATGCCCCCCCAGCCCGGTGGGACCCCAATATCGCCCCGGGGGATGGAGGGGTCCTGCAGGCTTGGGGGGGTGTACTGTGGCATTGGGGGGGGGGCACCATGGTGTGAAGGGTCACCATGGCATGGGGGGCACGTGGTGTGAGGAGGGGTCTCCATGGCATGGGGGGGTATCTCCAAGGCACGGGGATCACCATGGCACTGTGGGGGTCTCTGTGGCACGGGGGGGGGGGGGGCCCACCGTGGTATGAGAAGAGGTCTTGAGGGCATGGGGGGTGGTGCCACCACGGTGTGAGGATCTCCATGGCATGGGGGTCACCGTGGTGTTAGAGGGTCACCATGGCAGTGGGGGGGTCTCCATGGTACGAAGGTCACCGCAGTGTGAGGTGGGGGGTCTCCATGGTAGGGGGGGTCACCATGGCATGGGGTGCCACCATGGTGTGAGGATCTCCATGGCATGGGGGTCACCGTTGGTGTTAGAGGGTCACCATGGCAGTGGGGGGGGTCTCCATGGCATGGAGTGCCACCATGGTGTGAGGAGGGGTCTCCGTGGCACAGGAGGTGCCACCACGGTGTTGGGGGTCACCACGACGTGGGAAGGGTCACCATGGTGGAGGAGTGGGGTTCATTGTGGTTCAGGGGTTCTCCCTCCCCCTGAGGAGCCCCCTCCCCACATCCCGTTGCCCCCCCAGGTGCCACCATGACCTCGTACCGGCAGGAGCTGGAGAAGTACCGGGACATCGACGAGGACAAGATCCTGCAGGAGCTCTCGGCCGAGGAGCTGGCACAGCTGGACACGGAGCTGCTGGAGATGGACCCGGAGGTGGGTGAGGGCACCGGGGTGGCCGGGGGGCACCGGGACCCCCCCCAGGTGACCCCGGCTGGCTCCCCAGAACGTGCTGCTGCCCGCGGGGCTGCGGCAGCGGGATCAGACCCAGAAGAGCCCGACGGGTCCCCCTGGACAGGGGAGGCTCTGCTGCAGCACCTGGAGAAGCAGGCGCTGGAGGTCGAGGAGCGCCAGGGACCTCGTGCCCTTCACCGGGGAGAAGAAAGGTGGGACACCCGGGGACACGCGGGGACATGAAGGGACGGGGAGGTGAGGGGGGACGCGCTGGAGATGGGGACACGGCAAGGACCTGGTGGGGACAGGGAGCTGGGTGGGACCATGGTAGGAACCTGGTGGAGATGGTGACACCTGGAGACCATGGTGGGGGACATGGCAGGGAGCAGTGGGGACAAGGAGCTGGGTGGCACCATGGTAGGAACCTGGTGGAGATGGGACACCTGGAGAATATGGTGGGGACATGGTGGGGACACGGCAGGGAGCAGTGGGGACAAGGAGCTGGGTGGGACCATGGTAGGAACCTGGTGGAGATGGGGACGCAGTGGGGACAATGGTGGGGACACAGTGGAGATGGGGACACCCTGGAGACCATGGTGGGGACAAGGTGGGGACATGGTGGGGAGCAGGGGGGACAAGGAGCTGGGTGGCACCATTGGTAGGAACCTGGTGGAGATGGGGACACGGTGGAGATGGGGACACGTGGAGACCATGGTGGCAACTATGGTGGGGACATGGTGGGGACACAGCGGGGAGCAGTGGGGACAGGGAGCTGGATGGCACCATGGCAGGAACCTGGTGGAGATGGGGACACCTGGAGACCATGGTGGGGACATGGTGGGGACATGGTGGGGGACACGAGAGGGAGCAGTGGGCACAAGGATCTGGGTGGAGATGGGGACACTGTGGGGACCAAGGTGGGGACAAGGAGCTGGGTGGGATCATGGGTGGGGACCATGGTGACAACCATGGTGGGGACCAATGTGGGGACGTGATGGAGATGGGGACACAGTGGTGACCATGGTGGGGACCTGGTGGAGATGGGGACACATGTGGGGACCATGGTGGCAACCATGGTGGGGGGACCAAGGTGGGGATGTGATGGAGATGGGGGACACGGTGAGACCGTGGTGGGGGACATGGTAGGGACCAAGGTGAGGACACGGTGGGGAGCAGTGGGGACAAGGAGCTTGGTGGGACCATGGTGGTGACCTGGGGATGCTGTGGTGGCCCTGGTGGCAACCATGGTGGGGACACTGGTGGAGATGGGGACATTGTGGAGACCATGGTGGGGACCTGGTGGGGCACAGTGGGGACAGCAGTGGGCACAGGGGGTCCCTGTGGGGGGCACCGTGGTGGGGAGCGGGGGGACGGGGACCCAGGGGTGCCCCAGCGGGACCCGGGGTATATTTAGCGCGGCAGAACGGCCCCGCCAGCGGCTCAGGTATCCGGGCGAGCTGGGGCTGTGCCAGCCCCGGGCACGGCCACCCCGGGCAATGTCACCCCCCCTATGGCCACCCTGGGCAATGCCACCCCCTGCAATGCCACCCCCTCATCCAGTCTCCTGGACCCTCGCCCTGGCAGTGCCACCCCCAGCAGTGCCACCCATCGCCCAGGTCACCTTCCGACCACAGCCATGTCCCCATGGCCTCTGCCACCCCGTGTCCCCAGCTCCGTGGCTGGGCACCGCGACGCTGTGCAGGGTGCGACCCACGTCCCCACGTCCCCCTGTCCCCCACATCCCTGGGACCCTGCGTCCCCACGTCCCCATCCCCACATCCCTGGGACATGGGTCCCCACGTCCCCGTCCCCATGTCCCCACATCCCTGTCTCCGCATCCCCATGTCCCTGTCCCCACGTCCCCGTGTCCCCCACATCCCCGTGACCCTATGTTCCCGTGTCCCCACGTCCCTGTGACTCCATGTCCTGTGTCCCCGCATCCCGTCCCCCTGTCCCCCACGTCCCCGCATCCCATGTCCCTGTGTCCCCGCATCCCCATCCCCCTGTCCCCACGTCCCCGCATCCCCATGTCCCTGTGTCCCCGCATCCCCGTCCCCCGTCCCCACGTCCCTGCATCCCCATGTCCCTGTGTCCCCACATCCCTGTCCCCCACATCCCTGTCCCCACGTCCCCGTGTCCCCACATCCCCCGTGTCCCCACGTCCCTGTGACCGCACGTCCCTTTGTCCCCACGTCCCTCTGTCCCCTTGCCCCCACATTCCTGTGTCCCCACATCTGCATGTCCTTGTGTCCCCATGTCTGTGTGTCCCCACGTCAATGTGTCCCCGTGTCCCCGCGCAGGGAAGCCGTTTGTGCCCAAGAACCCCAAGCGCGAGATCCCCCGCGAGGAGCAAATCACGCTGGAGCCGGAGCTGGAGGAGGCTCTGGCCAACGCCACCGAGGCCGAGATGTGCGACATCGCGGGTGCGCCTGGCACGGGTGGCACCTGGCACCACGGCTTTGCTCCACAGCTCACACCGCAGCCTGGCACGAGCCTTGCCACCGCAGCCTGGCACGGGGCTGCAGCTCACACCGCAGCCTGGCACAAGTCTCACACCGCAGCCTGGCACGGGGCTGCAGCTCACACCGCAGCCTGGCACGAGCCTCGCACCACAGCCTGGCACAAGTCTCGCACCGCAGCCTGGCACGGGGGCTGCAGCTCACACCGCAGCCTGGCACAAGTCTCGCACCGCAGCCTGGCACCACGGCTTTGCTCCACAGCTCACACCGCAGCCTGGCACGGGCGGCGCCTGGCACCACGGCTTTGCTCCACAGCTTCACACCGCAGCCTGGCACGAGCCTCACACCACAGCCTGGCACAAGTCTCGCACCGCAGCCTGGCATGGGCGGCGCCTGGCACCACGGCTTTGCTCCACAGCTTCACACCGCAGCCTGGCACGAGTCTTGCACCGCAGCCTGGCACGCAGCCTCACGCAGGAGTTACCGCGTCCCACAGGGGGCAGCACGTGGCACTGCAGCGTGGCACAGGGGGAGCGTGTGGCACGGGGGCAATCGTTGCACGGGTGCCAGCACGCTGCCCGCCGACCGCAGCCCCGTGTCGCAGCCGCTGCCCAGGCGTGTGCTGGGCTCTCGCCAGGGCTCGGCTAAAAGCAGCGCCGGGTGCCCGCGCTCGGCTTTCACCGCTGGCTCCCGGCCCACCCACGGCTTCCCTGGGTGGGCACGAGGGCAGCGGGAGGGGGACATGAGGGGACAGGCGGGTCCTGGGGTGCCCGCTGACCCCCTGCCCCACAGCCATCCTGGGCATGTACACCCTGATGAGCAACAAGCAGTACTACGATGCCATCTGCAGCGGCAACATCACCAACACCGAGGGCATCAACAGTGAGTGCCAAGGGGACACCGGGCATGGGGACACCGGGACAAGGGGACACCGGGACAAAGGGACACCGGGCACAGGGCTGTTTGGGCGGGGGTGTTTGTGGAGCAGAACCCCTCAGGGATCCCCCCTGGAGATGCCACACGCACGTGTGCACCACACGTTCCCCGTGCACGGTGACGCGTGTCCCTGCACACGCGTGTTCTCCTGTGCCCACGTGTGCCCGCGCCCACGCGTGTGCCCAGGCGTGGTGAAGCCCGACACGTACAAGCCGGTGCCCGATGAGCCCCCCAACCCCACCAACGTGGAGGAGACGCTGCGGGCAGATCCGGGCCAACGACAGCGCGCTGGAGGACGTCAACCTCAACAACATCAAGGTGAGGCACCTGTTGGCCGTGTCCCCCAAGGTGCTGAGCCCCATCCCCATGGGGCTGGTCCCTATCCCAAGGTGTCCCCAGGGTGTCCCCCAGGTGCTGAGCCCAAGCCTAAGGTGCCAATCCCCATCCCCACGGGGCTGGTCCCTATCCCAAGGTGTCCCCAGGGGTGTCCCCGAGGTGCGGGCATCATGGTGGACCTGCTCCCTGTCCCAGTGTCCCCAGGGCACCCCAGGGTGGTGGTCCTTATCTGGGGACATCCCCGTCCCACTGGGGGACATCCCACACCCCTTCGGTGCCACACGTGTCCTTCGGGTGACGTCTCCACAGACCCCTTGGAGACATCTCCACCCCCTCGATGCACCCCCACCTGCATCCCTTGGTGCCACCCTGCATCCTCAGGGATGTCCCCTTCCCTGGTGCCACCCGCGTCTCCTCAGGGATGTCCCCATCCTCCTTGGTGCCACCCGTGTTCCCTCCCTGCAGGACATTCCCATCTCCCGCTGAAGGCCATCTGCGAGGCCATGAAAACCAACACCCACGTCAAGAAGCTCAGCTGGTCGCCACCCGCAGCAACGACCCCGTGGCCAACGTGAGTCTTGGCCGCGCGTACCCCCGTGTCCCCCACGCGTCCCCAGCCAGGGAGGGGGGCACGGTGCCCTGCTCCCAGCTCCATCCCGGCCACCACCAAGGCTGGGAGATGGTGGGGGTTTCCATCATCCCATGGGGCTGCAGTGGCCCAGGACGCGTCGGGGTGGGTGCCAGGGCTTGGGTGACGCCCTGAGGTGACACTGAGGTGACACCGAGGTGACACGCAGGCCGTGGCCGAGATGCTGATGGAGAACAAGACCCTGCAGAGCCTCAACATCGAATCCAACTTCATCACCAGCGTTGGCATGATGGGCATCATCAAGGCCATGTACAGCAACACCACCCTCAGCGAGCTCAAGGTGGACAACCAGGTAAGGGACAGGTGGCCCGCGGAGGGGACCGGGGTGTCCCCAGCTTCCCGGTCTCACGGTGGCCCCCGCAGTGCCAGCGCCTGGGCGACACGGTGGAGATGGAGATGGCCACCATGCTGGAGCAGTGCCCCTCCGTCACCCGCTTCGGGTACCACTTCACGCAGCAAGGCCCCCGCGCCCGCGCCGCCATCGCCATCACCAGAACAACGAGCTCCGTGAGTGTCCCCTGTGTCACCTTCCAAGCTGGCATCGGGGGGTGGGGGAGGGGGGGGGGGGGTACCAGCCCTGATCCCCCCCCCTCCCCCCCACTTTCCTTCTGCCAAGGTCGCAAGCAAAAGAAAACCTAACGCCGCCCCCCGACCCAACGCCCCGGTGCCCGCGGCCGCTGTAAATAAAGAGGACGGAGAGCGTGGCTTTGGCATCCACCTGGATGTGCCCGGGGGGGGGCTGGCATCGGGGTCACAGGGATGGGGTGAAGGGGGGGGGGGGGGACACGCACACACGCTGCTGGGGTGGCAGTGGGGACCCCCCCCCCTGCACACACACACGGTGCCCGTGGGGCTCGAGGCCTCCGTTCGCATCCAGCTGTCGATGCCCGGAGCCCGCCGGGGTATTTATGCCCGGGGCATTGGGTTATGGCACCGGGGGGGGTGGTGGGCACAGGGTAACCCCCCCCCCCCCACCGTGTGGATCCAGGGGGGTGGGGGGACACCCAGGCCAGGGAGGGGGACATGGGTTATTTATAGCCCTCCCCCCTCATCTATTTATAGGCAGGAGCTGAGCGGGCAAATCCTGGTGCCCGGGGAGCGCTGCCAGGAGCTCCCCCCCCCCCCCCCCGGGGGGGCAGAATCCGGCCCCGGAGCCCAGAGAGACCCCTGGGTGGGGGGTGGCACAGCCCTAGGGGTGCCAAGTGATGTGCCAGCACCCAAAGGCAAGAAAAGTGGGGGGTGATGGCACGGCCGGACGCTTCCCGAAGCGCTGGCACAGCTGCGGGAGCCGGGAAGGAGGGGGGGAACCTGGCACTGCCACCCCGAAAGGCCACGACCCGCAGGCAGCTGCCAGCGACTCGGGGGTGGGGACAGGAGGGGGCACCCCAAAAGGGCACCGGGCTGAGCACCCCGGGGTGGCAGAACACAGGGATCCCCAATCCCACCTGGCGCCTGGGACGCCTCCGTCCTCGCCCGCAGCCGGTGGGGGAGCGGGGGCAGCGCTGGGGGGGCACCCTCAGGGTGGCAGCAGCTGCGGGCGGCTCCTCCTCATCCGAGTCGAACTCCACGTTCTCGTCCTTCACCCACTTCCCGGTGCCATCTTGGAGCCAACCGGCGCTGGGGACGCACGGAGGGATGGGCGGCTCGTTTCGGGGTTCCCCGTGCCCGCCGGGGCCCCGACTCACCTGCGTGCCCAGACTCACCTGCGCAGCTGCAGGTAGCGCTGCAGCGCCCGGCGGCGCTCGGGGCTGTGGGCATCAGGGCGCTGCGCGGCCGACGAGGACGCTTGTCGTTTGCCACCGCGCTGTGGCACGGCCAGAGGTGCCCTCGGTGCCCCTGGGAGCAGAGAACGGCTCGGTCGGAAAAGGGCTTGGAGATCATCGAGTGCCCATCCCCTCCTGAACCACCTGAGCACCTCACCTGCCCGGCTCCTCACCTCCACCACCTCCCTGGGCAGTGCCAGGGCCTGGCAACCCCTTCCATGAAGGAACCTTCCCAAGGTCCAACCTAATCCTGCCCTGGCACAGCTCGAGCCGTTTGAGTTCCTTGGGAGCGCCCAGTGCCCACCTGGCTCCACCGCCCGGATCCAGGTTCTCCAGGTGCCCCTGGATCAACTCTTCCACCCCAGCTCAGTCCTCCGCGAGCCCTTGGCACGGAGGGGATGGGCATGAGGAGCCCACGTGGCCCCGTGCCACCGGTGCCAGCGCAGCCCCGGAGCTGCCAGGCGGCTCTCACCCGCTCTCCCGCCGCGGTGCCCGGGCAGCAGGGCCGCAGGGCTGGCAGCCACGGCTTCTCCATCCGCCCGCGACGGCTCCGGAGGCGTCGGGGTGGCACTCGGTCCCGTCCCGCTGGCACTGGTGCCCCCCCTGCACCCTGCCATGGCAGAAGGAGTCGGGAGTCGGGGGGGACCCCCGGGTTCCCGGCTGGGGGGAAGGGGGTGGGGGGGATTGGGGGGGGCTGGATGGGATTTTGGGGTGTCCAGGAGGTCGATTTGGGGGGGGTCGGGTGGGGGATTTGGGGAGGTCTGGGGGGGGGGGATTTGGGAGGGATTTGGGGGGGTCTGGGGGGGGAGGATTTGGGGGGGGGGGTTGGGGGTGTCTGGGGGACAATTTGTGGGGTCTGGGGGGGGCAGATCTGGGGGGGTCTGGGGGGGAGGATTTGGGGGGGAATTGAGGGGGGATTTGGGGGTGTCTGGGGAGGAGGATTGGGGGGGTCTGCGGGGATTTGGGGGGGATCTCGGGGGGGATTTGGGGGGGAGGATTTGAGGGGGGCCTGGAGGGGGAGGATTTGGGGGGGATTTGAGGGGGGATTGGGGGTGTCTGGGGGGGGAGATTTGGGGGGAATTTGGGGGGAATTTGGCGGAGAATTTGGGGGGCCTGGGGGGGGGATTTGGGGGGGTCTAAGGGAGGATTTGGTGTGGGATTTGGGGGGATTTGGGGGGGGTCTGAGGGAGAGATTTGGGGGGGTTTTGGGGGGATTTGGGGGTGTCTGGGGGGGAGGATTTAGGGGGCTCTGGGGGGGGAGGATTTGGGGGTGGGATTTGGGGGGATTTGGGGGGGTCTGAGGGAGAGGGTTTGGGGGGGGATTTGGGGGGGCATTTGGGGGGGTCTGAGGGAGAGGATTTGGGGGGGGGATTTGGGGGGCATTTGGGAGGGTCTGAGGGAGAAGATTTGGGGGGGAGGGATTTGGGGGGGTTTGGGGGCGATTTAGGGGGCATTTGGAGGGGTCTGAGGGAGAGGATTTGGGGGAGGATTTGGGGGAGGATTTGGGGGAGGATTTGGGGGGGGGTTGGGGGGGTCTGAGGGAGAGGATTTGGGGGAGGATTTGGGGGGGATTTGGGGGGGTTGGGGGGCAGCAGCGGCCTCACCGGCTGCGGCAGCAGCTGCTGTACGGCGCCTCTTTGAGCAGCGCGCTGCGGGCGAGCCGCCGCGTCCGCGCCAACAGCGGGGCCGGGGGGGCCTGGGCACAGCGAAACGGGGGTTCAGGGGGGGCCCCGGGGGCGGGGGGGGGGGGTGGGGGCGGGTCTGCCAAGCGAGGAGGGGGCTCCCACACCCACCTGCGCCTCCGGCTGGCGTTGGCACTGCGGGACTGCGGTCGGGAGCGAGCGTTGGCGCCCATAGAAGCGCTGCAGGTCTGGATGGGCACGGGGGGGGGGTGAGGGGAGGGCACAAAGCACGTGCTGCCCCCCCAGAACCAACACACCCCCCCCCCACCCCAGGGACCCCCCACACCCCCCCCTCACCCCAACTCACGGCTCGCGTGCTTGCGGCCCGCGCGGTGCAGCGTCAGCACGGCAGCGTGTCGAAAACCGGGCGGTGGGCACACACCCGGCACGCGTACCTGTGCCAGGGGGCACCGTCAGCACTGGGGGGCACCGGGGCAACTGGGAGAACTGGGGAGGGGCACTGGGAACACTGGGGAGGGGCACTGGGGAAACTGGGAGAACTGGGTAGGGATACTGGGGGCACTGGGAGCACTGGGGGAGGGGCACTGGGGAGGGGCACTGGGGGCACTGGGGAGGGGCACTCGGGCAACTGGGAGAACTGAGGAGGGGCACTGGGGAGGGGCACTCGGGCAACTGGGAGAACTGGGGAGGGGCACTGGGGGCACTGGGAGAGGATACTGGGAGCACAAGGGGGGGATACTGGGGGGCACTGGGGGTCATTTGGCACACTGGGTAGGGCACTGGGCATACTGGGGACACGGGGTGGCACTGGGGGGGTCACTAGGTGGCCACTGGGCACACGGGGGGGTCACTGGGCGGGCACAGGGCACACTGAGGGTGGCACTGGGCACATGGGGTGTGGCACGGGGGGGTGGTCACTGGGGGGGGCACACGGGGTGGCACTGGGCACATGGGGGGGCACTGGGCACACGGGGTGTGGCATGGGGGGGTGGCACTGGGGGAGCACACGGGGGGCACTGGGCACATGGGGTGGCACTGGGCACACGGGGTGTGGCACATGGGGGTGTCACTGGGGGAGCACACGGGGGGGGCACTGAGCACACTGAGGGTGGCACTGGGCACATGGGGGGGTGGCACTGGGGGGGGCACAGGGAGTGGCACTGGGCACATGGGGGGGCACGGGGCACACGGGGTGTGGCACATGGGGGTGTCACTGGGGGAGCACACGGGGGGGCACTGGGTACACTGAGGGTGGCACCGGGCACATGGGGGGTGGCAATGGGGGGGCACACGGGGTGGCACTGGGCATACGGGGAGGTGGCACTGGGGGGGCACACAGAATGGCACTGGGCACATGGGGTGTGGCACAGGGGGATGTCACTGGGGGGACACACAGGGTGGCACTGGGCCAACGGGGTGTGGCACGGGGAGGTGGCACTGGGGGGGGCACAGGGGGTGGCACTGGGCACACGGGGGGGCACTGGGCACACGGGGGGGTCCCGCTCACCTCCCGCAGCGCAGCAGCAGCGCCTCCTCCTCGGGGATGCCCCCCGCCAACAGCTCTGCCACGCGGCGCCGCTGGGGGGGCACGGCGGGGGTGGGACCCCAAATCCCACCCACCCGGGGGAGCCCCCCCCCCCCCCCCAGCCCTGACCCAAACCCCCGCCCCCCCCCCCCCAAACAGGGACCCTCGGGGATGGGGGGAAGGGGGGTCTGGGGGGGCAGGGGGGGTGCGGGGGTGCCAAGGCGGGGGGGGGGGGACACGACTGGGGGGGGTTGGGGGGGGGCACAAGGGGGGGGGGGAACTGGGGGAGGGGGAGGGCAAAGTGGGGCTTTAGGGTGTTTGGGGGGGCCTGGGGCGGGGTTGGGGGGGCAAGGGCGGAGAACACGACTGGGGGGGTTGGGGGGGCACAATGGGGTGTGGGGGGGAACTGGGGGGGGGGCAAGGCGTGGATTTAGGGTGTTTGTGGGGGTTGGGGGGGCACAAGGTGGGGGGGGGAGGGGCAAAGTGTGGGTTTAGGGTGGTTGGGGGGGTGGGGGGGGGTGGGGGGGAACTGGGGGGCTTTGGGGGGCCCAAGGGGGTGGGTTTAGGGGGGTTGGGGGGGTCGCGGGGGCCTAAGGGGGGGGGGGGGGGGAACTGGGCGCGGGGGGGGGCAAGGGGGTGGGTGGAGGGGGGGTCTGGGGGTGCAGGGGAGGGGGATTGGGGGGGTCTGGGAGGGAGGGGGGGTCTGATGGGAGGGTCAGACGGGTCTGGGGGGGGCAGGGGGTGGGTTAGGGGGGTCTGGAGGAGTTTTGGGGGCCAAGGGGGGGGTTAGGGGGGTTTGGGGTCTGGGGGGGGTTGGGATGCGGGGGGGGGTGGGGGTGCAGGAGGCTCTGAGGGGGCTTGAGAGGGGTTGAGGGGGGTGATGGGGGGGGGCAGGGGGAGGGGAGTGGGGGCCAAGGGGCCAAGGGGAGGGTTGAAGGGGGGTTGGGGGGGCGACGGGGGGGGGGGGGGGGGGCGGCTCTGGGGTGTCCGGGCCCACCTGCAGCACCCCGAGCTGGCCCGGGTCGTCCCCCCTCCCTCTTGAAGGACATGGCGGCCCCGCCGTTACCATGGGAACCGCCCCTTCCGCCACCCGCGTTTCCGGGTGGCCGAAAAGGTGCTGACAGCCAATCAGAGCATGCGGGAGGCGGGGGCCGTGAGTCACAGGGCGTGGAAGCGACCAATCAGAGCGCGGAAAGGGC